>NNCF01131870.1:1484-22574 GCA_002313205.1 Laupala kohalensis | reverse complement strand
GAGACAGAATTAATACAGTGCGTTCCCGTGCATCTTTTTTTCTTCTGTTATATTTTCTGCGAGTAAAGATACATGACTTTAAGTATAGAAGACAGAGATCTCAATCCGCCGCTGGAGGTACCAACTGTTAATGAACCGCAATAAACGGGAATCGAAATCCATAGGCAAGGTAAATAAAAATGAATTAATAAAAGATAAACACTATACCTCTGAACACAGTATCTCGCAAGCGATCATTATCAAAATATCAACTTTAATTTGCTTACAAATAAATTTATTACACTTCAAGGTACATTTTGAATCCCTCCGTTGTTAAAGACCTGTAAAAAAAGACAAAATACGTCACGTAGATTACATTACTTATTAATTTAATAAGAACCCCAAGATGTTAATTTTACACATGGGTGTATGAAATTTCTTAAATCTGATAGCAAACTAAATTTTGATATTTTGTTATTTTGATGAATTGTAAAATATGTTGTTCATATTTAGTGCTCCACATTTGTAAATATCAATTATATAAGTACTTTTGAACGATGAATCATCAATGCCTTCATTTATATAATACAAACATTTATCTCGCTGATATTGAGATATTAAAACTGTGTTAATAAACTTGAATAGTATAAAAATTTGTTAATAAAAATGTCAATAAAAATCAAATAGTTGTCTTAAATAACGATAGAAAAATTATCATCGAGGATTGAAATTTTTTGTTGAATTATGATAATTAAAATTTGACAATGGAAAAATATTTGTAACAGAAAAGAAAACTCATTTATACATAATACCTTAAATAAATTGAGCATTCCTTAATTTTTAAGGGTGATTCTTCTTTTTGTGTGCATGACTACACAACTGGTAAACACAATGATAGTATTTAGTTCTGTTTCCTTTTTTCCTTGTACCAAGGTTTTCTCCGGTGTCCCTGTACACACTTGGATCGGAATTGACGAAATGTCGCGTGCTTTTCTTACACAGAGAAAGTTTCTGTTGTCCTTTTGAAGTGTTTAATAAATTTATTGTCAAAAAACAGTACAAACTGCGTATGACCACGTGGAGGAAAAAAAAACTAATTTACTCTCCGGAAGCAAGCGAGGGACCATCCCATCAATTCCGATCAAGGGCCCTAAGGCAGGGGCGGATTCAAAAATTTCAGCAAAAGTTCCTAAATAAGATAAAAAGTTAGCTGCGAGTTATAAAACTAATAGAATGTCAATAAGTTTGTAATTTTAAGCAAAAAATTACATGTACAAGTTATTATCGAACTATAGATTATTCTGAGTATAGTGTTTAAAAACCATAAGAGTTGAAAAAACACTAAATTCACGATTTATTGTTACAATAAACACGCCCCTAGACAAAGCCTAGAGAACCTGTATAAGAAATCCGCCTCTACCCGAAGGAAAAACGGAGAAAAACCCGGGCCAGGATGGGGCTACAGAATTTATGTACACAACCGTGCCAAAGTTGAGTACACATAAAACTAAATTAATATGAGCCATAAGACAACACAATCATACAAGAAAATAGTTTCAGAAATTGTTATAAGTTGTTTAAAAAGTACTATAGTAATGACATAATAAAGTACAAGACGAATTTAACTTTAATTAAAATCAATAAATTCTTTTACATTGTAGAAGCACTGGTGCAGGAGATAGTTTTTAACCGCTGATTTGAACAGATTCAATTTCATAATATCTTTTATATTCTTGGGCAGGGAATTATATAGAACGATTCCCGAATGATAAGGTCCTTTTTGGCAAAGAGTGGTTGACACTCTAGGGCGATGAATATTACTACTATTGCGTGTATAGTGTTCGTGAACGAGACTGTTTCGTATAAAGAAAGGGTGGCACTTCAGTAATTCGGTCTTAACAAACACGACTGTTTCATAAATATAAATGCAGGGAAGTGTTAAGATATTTAATTCCTTGAATAAAGGTTTACAAGAGTTTCGGGGGTGAGATTTACAAATTATCCGAACTATCCTCTTCTGAATTCTGAAAGTTTGAATACTCTGACCGGAATTACCCCAGAAGGTAATGCCGTAACGTAAATGGGAGTAAACGTTTGCAAAATATACGCAACGGGAAATACGTGGACTAACTGCGTTAACTAAGATTCGGAATGCGTAACACAATTTGCTTAATTGGGAATTAAGATTGTCAATGTGACAATTCCATTTGAGGTTGTCTTGAATATGGAGACCTAAGAATTTTGTATTTGTAACAGTTTTTAATTGTGTTCCGTTTAAAGAAAGAGAAACCTGGGGTAAAGATTTTGTGATACTATTGTGAAATGACATAGACACTGTTTTGTCAGTGTTTACAATGAGACGATTTGCATGGAACCAAGTCGAAAGGTTAGACAAAACTTTTTGAGCATTGGCGTGTTTACATAGTAAATTAGTGTCATCAGCAAAAAGAACCATTTTGCAATCTGATGTGGATGATGACATGTCGTTCACATACAATAAAAAGAGTATAGGGCCGAGAATTGATCCTTGGGGTACTCCGCAAGTAAGTGGCTTTGTTTCTGAAAGACAACGCTCAAGTATTTTATTTTTAGTATAGGATATTTCTACTTGTTGATATCTATCTTTTAAATAAGAAGTTAGCCATTGATGTGGAAGTCCACGAATGCCTAAAGAATGCAATTTGGTAAGGAGAATTCCGTGATCGATGACATCGAATGCTTTGGATAAGTCAAGAAAAACACCCTGAGGATTTTCTCCACTGTCTAGAGATGTGGTAACATCGTTTAAGAAGGAAAATATGGCGCTTGTAGTGGAAAAGGATTTCCTAAAACCGTGTTGATCGTCAGAGAGAATGTTATATTTTGATAAAAAATCTAGAAGACGCTTATAGAACAATTTTTCTAGGATTTTTGAGAAAGTGGGTAGTAGAGATATTGGTCGGTAATTTCCAATATTAAGTTTGTTTCCTTTCTTGTGTAAAGGTTTCACTTTAGCTCTCTTAAATATATTGGGAAACACCCCTTCCGATAAAGAACTATTAAAAATATTTACGAGTGGATTTAATATAGCGTGGGACGAAGATTTAACAATAAACTCAGGTATATCATCTATGCCTCGTGAAAATTTGTTTTTTAAGGAGCTGATGATTCCCATGACTTCACTGGCGTTAGTTTCGGAAGTGAACATAGAATTGGGTATGTGGGTGGTAATAATTGGAGGACATTGATTTGGATATATTGAGTTCGTTATTTTACCAACTTCTGAGAAGTGAGAATTAAACAAACTTGCGATGTCCTGAGGATTTGACACGATCTTGCCATCGTTTAGTAAAGAAACATTTTCTTCGCGATTTTCAGAAGTTGACGTGTAATTGTTAACAATATTCCACATGGCTTTCATCCGGTTGTTCGATTTTAGTATATGCCTGTCGTTTTCCATAACTTTAGCTGCATAGACTACTTTTCGGAGAATAGTCTTATATTTACGAAAATAATTATGGAATTCGGGTGGCTGGTTATAGCGTTTTGAAAGATAATATAAACGGCGTTTGTTTTTTGAAGAAATTCTTATCCCTAGGGTGATCCATCTATTGTATTTTTTTGTGTTAATTAACTTGCGTTTTATGGGAAAACTAGAGTTGTAATGTTTTAGGAATGTTGAGATAAATACATTGAATTTGTCGTCGGTGTTTTGGCAATTGTAAACATCTTTCCATGTTTCTTCACGCAAATAATTTACGAATATGGATTTATTTATGTCATTAAACTCTCTTGTAAATTTGTAAAGGATTTTAAGCGGTTTTAGTGTATTATTAATAGTCAATACTTGAGCAAGGTGATCACTGTATCCGGCGATAAACACTTCAGAGAGATACGAGATTCCATTGTTGACTATAATTTGATCTAGCAATGTTTGAGATGAGCCGGAGAGGCGAGTGGGGTCATTTATCGTAGTAATAAGGTTGAAGGAGTCGATAAGATTCTTGAATCGATTAACTGGTGAATGTGCAGAGTCGGATGTACTCAAGAAATCGATATTGAAATCACCACATATAACGATAGATTTAGTAGATTTATGTGCGATATGTTCTAAAACATTTTCGAAGTTCCGAAAAAATATGTCAAGATCTGATTGAGGAGGTCTATAAATACACAAAACAACAATACCGGTGTCGGTCAGTTCAACTGCAGAAATTTCGAACACACTATCTACGCAGAAGTTCTCGTAGCCTGTCAGTGGAGAAGATAAAATATCATTACGAACGTAGATACACGTACCTCCGTGGGGATTTTTGCCTTTAAAATTTTGCCGACAGTAAGAACTTGCTAAATAATAATTAGAAATAGCAGTATCGTTGATGTTGTTAGTTGAAAGCCAATGCTCTGTGAGGCATAGCAAATCGAATCGATTTTCGTGTACCAGAATTTCAATGTCTGTCAATTTGTTTGAAAGGGATTGGACATTATGATGAAATATAATTATTTTATTTTCGCAAAGAGTTTGTGACTCACGAGAAATGGAATCGACGTTAGATTGTGGAGAGGAATTTGAAATTGGTACAGCTTCTAGTTCCGGATGAAGCTCGCACACAGCACCTGAACGCGATTGTCACCTTCGAGTACCACATCGTACTCCTGAGCGCAAGTTGTAACGGTGTATGGGGGCGACAGGAGGAATAGATGTTGACGTGGGAGATGAGGAAGCAGTAGGTGAAAGAACGGGGACAGGAGAAGAAATGGGTGTGGAGATAGGAAGAGGAAATGGTGATGAGGTAGGAGCAGAGGGAGGTGGAGGAGATGAGGTAGAAGTAGAGGGAGGTGGAGGAGGAGATGAGGTACGTGCAGGAGGAGGTAATGGAGGAGGTGGATGATGTGAGGTCAGATGTGAAGCTAGGAGAGAACCGAAGTGCTGTTTCCCAGACGGTTTCAGGTGTAAACCGTGCTGGGTAAAGTCCTTGGCAGTCAGGTGTGGTTGCAAATCAAAAAATGTGATTTTTGTGTCTGCCAGGTGATGTTTTAGGGAGATGTTTGCCAGGTTAATTTCGTGGTTTATTTGTGGAACGTTGAAGCGTGGAGGCAGGCTAGAGAGCACTATGTTTGTGTGCAGGGAGGCCATTTTTAGTTTCTGTAGATGTTCAGACGCGTTAAAATGTCCACCCAAGTTGATATCGTTCTGCCCACCTATGATGATTACTGTGTCCCGCTCAGTGAGTTTTTTAGTGTAAGTGTCCAGTTCTCGAATAACTTCAGCCAAACGAGCGTTTGGCTTAAAGAAACCGGAGACTGAGAACTGGCTAGGAAGAAATCCACGCAATACGGAGGACATCTGACGACCGTGCGAATCAGCTAGTATGAGCACGTTTGATTTATGCGTGGAAGTGTTGGTTTGATCTCTGGATAGCACTACTTTACGTAGTTTTGGGCGGCTGTGCTTACCAGTGCGTGGTGTGTGAACAGGTCTGGGTACTGGACAGGAGGGAATGAAACGAGTAGGTAAGGGAGGAAACAGTGACATGTCATCTAACACACTAAACCTATTCTGAGTGAAGTGTTGGGGTGGTGCATGAGTCGTTGGTCTAACCGGGTGGTAGCAGTTGAAAGGGCGTCGAGAATTCCTAACTGTAGTCCAACAGCCGATCATTTTCTTATTGATCTCTTCCAGCGCATTGATTCGTGTGTCAATATAATGTACCAAGTTATTGTACGCCTTCTGAAGATCAGCTTTGAATGAGTTGAGGAATGCGATAGTGTCCATTGTTGTGAGAGTTAGAAACTTCACGACAAAAGAAAATGAGAATACACGAAAACTGACAACTAACACTGAATGAAGGATGCTAGTATAATAATATATTTATTACTACGGAAGTTACAAATGAGATAATAAATAAATTAAATATACAAACAAACCGACGATAAAAATGATTGAAATAATTATTTAGGGCGCCACTAGAGATTAATTAATTCGACAATAACTACCGTATATTGTGTTAAAATGCAAATGAATACGAAAGAAGCAAGAAAATCGAATTGTAAAATAATGTAATAATTCTATGAAATTATGAGGACGAAAACTTGGGTGCAACAATGAGGCAGGGTTTAAATCTTATATATAAAGGAGAGTGTTTGTATGTATGTAATTTGTTTACTTTTTTGCTGTCATAGAAACACAACAAAAGAATTTTCTTACTTAACCGACACTTGGTAATTTAGAATTATAAACAAAAACAATTGAACATCATTGCTTAACAATGCCTCCAAAAAAACGTAAAGCTATTGAAAGTAATGAAGAAAGATATAAAAGATTAGCAACGATACGTGAAAGAGTTGCAAGATCTAGAAATTCAGAAACAGCAGGACACCGTGAAGCCAGACTCCAAGAAATGAGAAACAGGGCTGCAAAAACCAGAGCCTCTGAAACACAACAACAACGTGAGGCCAGGCTTAATGATCTACGAAACCGAGCTGCAACATCCAGAGCCTCTGAACTACAACAACAAGAACGAGAGGTCAGGCTTAATGATCTACGAAACCGAGCTGCAACATTCAGAGCCTCTGAACCACAACAACAACGAGAGGTCAGGCTGCAACAAATCAGAGATAGAACGAGACGTTCACGAACTGATGAATACTCCGATTTACAGTGTGAAGCATTATTCTATGACCCTCACATAGATTACGCACATCACGCCAGTATCAACATAGGAAAAATGGATTTAATTTGCCGCAATTGCCAAGCCAAAAAGTTTAAATCAGAACCTCCCGGTCTTTGCTGCAATAATGGTAAATTAAAACTTAACCAACTGGACCCATTACCACAAGAACTCTTAAAATATACAACTGGTGATACACCACAGTCAAGACATTTTCTGAGTAATATCCGAAAATACAACTCATGTTTTCAAATGACCTCATTTGGAGCCACATCTGTTATTAATCAGCCTGGATTTCAATCCACTTTCACAGTACAAGGGCAGATATACCATAAAGCAGGATCGTTGTTGCCGTTGCCTAATCAGCAACCAAAATTTTTACAATTATATTTTATTGGAAACGACCAAGTTGAGACCGACCAAAGATGCGCCAACAATTCAGGAACAAGACGTGAGATTGTATCTGATTTACAACAAATGTTCCATGCACACAATATTTACATAAAAACGTTTGAAACTTCAATTGATCATATGCCCACAGATGCATATAAAATTATTATAAAAGCAGATCGAAAACCAGCAGGAGAGCATGAACGGCGCTTCAACGCTCCTGTAGTGGATGAAGTTGCAGTTGTGATATCGGGTAATGAATTTGAAAAGCGAGATATCGTGCTTCAATTACGTAGTGGATCATTGCAGCGAATTTGCGAAACGCACAGGTCGTATGATGCTCTACAATATCCTATTTTATTTCCTTATGGTGAAGATGGGTATCATTTCAATCTGAGGCAAGTTAATCCAACAACAGGTATTCCAACAAGTGCAAAGGTATCTGCTATGGATTATTATGCTTACCGTCTAATGATACGAGGTACTAAACACAACCACGTGATAAATTGCAGACAATTATTCCATCAATTTATCGTGGATATGTATGTAAAGATTGAAAGTGAACGTCTTCAGTTTATTCGTTCGAATCAAAAAAAATTAAGAGTGGACCAATATATTCACCTAAGAGATGCGGTAGCAAATGACGGAAATATTGAGAATCTGGGCACTTTGGTTATTTTGCCAGCGACGTTTACGGGCAGTCCTAGACACATGCATGAGTACACACAAGATGCAATGACCTATGTAAGGACATACGGGAGACCAGATTTGTTTATTACGTTTACCTGCAACCCGATTTGGTCAGAGATTAAAGAAATGCTAATCAACGGTCAGTCATCCAGTGATCGCCACGATTTAATTGCGAGAGTTTTTAAACAAAAGCAACAAAAATTCATTAATATTATAACAAAAGGTCACATCTTTGGAGAGGTGAGATGCTGGATGTACACCATTGAATGGCAGAAACGAGGTTTACCACATTCACATAATTTATTTTGGTTGAAAAGGAAGATTCAACCAACAGAAATCGACGCTATTATATCTGCTGAACTTCCTAACCAAGAAGAAGATCCTGATTTATACGCTGTGGTAACTAAAAATATGATCCATGGACCATGTGGAAATATAAATCGGAACTCGCCATGTATGAAAGATGGGAAATGCACCAAAAACTATCCTCGAAAATTAATTAAAGATACACAAACAGGAAACGACGGCTATCCTTTATATAGACGGCGAGCTCCAGAAAATGGAGGTTTTACGGCAATACTGAAGACGCGAAGCAACGTGGAAATAGACGTGGATAACAGTTGGATTGTACCATATTCTCCATTATTATCAAAAATGTTTAACGCACATATTAACGTAGAATACTGCAATAGTGTCAAATCTATTAAGTATATCTGCAAATATGTTAATAAAGGTTCTGATATGGCAGTTTTTGGTGTAGGCAATGAAGACACCAACAATGAAGTAAAGCGTTATCAGTTGGGAAGATACGTCAGTAGCAACGAAGCTGTTTGGCGAATCTTCGGATTTTCAATTCATGAACGGTATCCTACTGTGGTTCACCTTAGCATTCATTTAGAAAACGGTCAACGAGTATACTTCTCAACTGATAGTGCCGCAAGAGTGATTGATCAGCCGCCAAACACAACTTTAACAGCATTTTTCCAACTATGCCAGCAGGATACTTTTGCAAGAACACTATTGTATTCAGAATTGCCGAGATATTATACGTGGAATACATCAAGGAAAGTCTTTTGTAGAAGAAAAATGGGCAACTTTGATCCTGAGCATAATATTTATTCATGTGACGCATTGGGCCGAGTCTACACAGTCCATCCTAACAACGCCGAATGTTATTTTTTAAGAATGCTTCTACATACCATTAGAGGACCTCGCTCATTTGCAGAATTAAGAACGGTAAACGGAGAAATATGTGAGACATTCAGAGAAGCTTGCCAGAATTTAGGGTTGCTAGAAGGAGATCAACACTGGGATGACTCATTGCGAGAGGCCAGTTTGATTTCTCTTCCAGGACAAATCCGAATTTTGTTTGCCATCATAATAACCTCCTGTAATCCATCTAACCCAAAAACATTATGGGAAAAATATAAAGAATCAATGAGTGAGGATATACTGGCTAAAGTTCGAAGTGAAAATCCTACATTGGATATTACGTTTAACTCCGACATTTTTAATAAAACTTTGATTATTTTGGAGGAAAAGTGTATCACCATGGTTAACAAGACTTTAGTGGAACTCGGTCTTTTTGCACCTGTACAACATCAAGAGGGTGTATTTTATCCAGATTATATACGTGAAACTAGCTACAATGTCTTAGACTTAGAAGCATACATCGCGGATAAAAAGCCACTTCTTAATGAAGATCAGAAATTCGCGTACGAAACAATAATGGATCAAGTAGATAAACAAGAAGGAGGAATCATTTTTCTTGATGCTGCTGGTGGCACGGGAAAAACATTTTTAATTAATTTAGTTCTCGCTGAAATCAGGGTTCATGGAGAAATTGCTCTAGCCGTTGCATCTTCAGGTATTGCAGCGACATTAATGGAAGGAGGAAGAACAGCCCACTCTGCCCTTAAGTTGCCACTTAATATTTCCCGACAAGAAAATCCCACATGTCATATAAATAAAACAAGCGGCCAGGCACAAGTTCTTATAGAATGTAAATTGATAGTATGGGATGAGTGTACGATGGCTCATAAAAAATCTCTTGAGGCCCTCAACGCAACACTTAAAGATCTTAGAGGAAACTGCAGTTTAATGGGAGGAGCTCTGGTACTCCTGTGTGGAGACTTCCGTCAAACTCTGCCTGTCATTCCAAAATCGACTCCAGCCGATGAAATTTATGCCTGTTTAAAACATTCTGTTCTATGGAATCATGTCCAAGAAATTAGCCTTAAACAAAACATGCGAATCCTCTTAAGAGATGGGAATGCTCAAAATTTTGCAAATAAACTTTTGGAGATTGGAGAAGATAGATTAGTTATTGAAGCATCTGGTATGATAAAATTGTCATCAGATTTATGTGTATCGGTGAAAACTGTCCGCGATATGATACAAGCAGTCTATCCTAACGTTAATCAAAATTATAAAAATTTAGAATGGTTGCGAGAAAGAGCCATTCTTGCTCCTAAGAACGATGATGTTAATGTAATTAACAAGGAGATACTAGCCATGCTGCCAGGAGACGTGATTGAATATAAATCGGTTGATACCGTAGTGGATGCTGACGAAGCCGTCAATTATCCAACGGAATTCCTAAATTCACTTGATCCAGCTGGATTGCCACAACATCGCCTTATACTTAAAGTAGGATCTCCAATCATTTTATTGCGAAATTTAGATCCACCAAAACTCTGCAATGGGACACGATTGTGTGTGACAAAATTAATGAAAAATATAATCCAGGCAGTCATTTTAACTGGAAAAGGAAAAGGTGAAATAATTTTTATTCCACGGATACCTCTAATCCCAACTGATCTTCCCTTCAACTTTAAAAGATTACAGTTTCCAGTCCGGCTAGCTTTTTCAATTACCATTAATAAATCACAGGGACAGTCTTTAAAGTTTTGTGGTGTTGATCTAAGATCGCCATGTTTTAGACACGGGCAACTTTATGTTGCTTGCTCCAGAGTAGGTTCGCCTAAAAATTTATATATTCTTTCTCCTGGATATGAAACAAAAAATGTAGTTTATAAACAGGTGTTAAATAAAGAAGATTCTTAAATTTGTATGAAGTAGTGTATTATTGTGCTTTATAATTTGTTGTTTTTATTTATGTCGTATATTTATATTATTGTTTCTCCTTAACCCGTGCAAAGCCGGGTATTCAGCTAGTAAGGAAATAAACAAACCGACAACTAAAATGACAGAAATAATTTAGGATGACAACTGCAGATAAATTAATTCGACAATAACTAAGGCAATATTATGTTAAATTGTAATGAATAACTACAAAAAGATCACGAAACAAATGGTAAAATATTGGAATAATTTTGACGAGCCCTAAAGCCCCACAAAAGAAAAAATTGGAATAATTCTAATTATGACGACGAAACTTGAGCAGTGCAACAATAGAGTACGTTATTTTTAAGTTAATAATGATGTAATAGTATATGCACCAGACAATCTAAATACAGCAAAATAATTAATTTTTAATGCACCAAGAAGTTTAATTTATGATTCCGTTTGTACTTGCGTAAACTTTATCACACCTTTGAATGAAGCACTTGAAAACAATATGAATTTATATATGGTCCGTTACTTTATAAGGTTATTTAGAAGTGGTCAAATATAGGTTTTAAATACATTTTTTGTAATAATTGTCAGACCGCATTAATTTATTTTCATACTAATATATTGTTTAATAAACTTTATTAATATTTGTGAGAACCGCAATCCGTGGGTTATGAATGTCCATGGTTATGAATTAGTTTCCCATTCAATTTGTTAGATGGCATTAGAAGGCCGAACTTATCGATATTGACTATCTTAGGTTGCGAGCTTGGTCTCAGCAAGATCTCTGTTTATTCTTAGACTTTGCCTCGTGTGTGTCGCCGGAAAAATGGTGAGTATTAGCATGCTGTAACACAGATATGAATCGTATTATCCTGAGTAATCTTTGTGTGATACTTGGAATGTTGATGTCTGGACTTATTATTTAAGTTATTTTCTGTGTTTTGTTGGTATTAGTTTCGGCTTTAATAGCTCTTTTTACAATGGTAATTTCTTGCGCGAATGTATTTCCAGCTGTTTCCTTGTATTTGATTAGTTTTGAGTAACATCAATTATTTATAATTTGTCTACATAATTTGATATTTTGTTTTGCTCTTGTTATTTGTAATCTTATTTTTGCAGTCTACCCACAGGAAGAAGACTAGGAAATTGAGAGGACATGTCAGCCATGGGCATGGAAGAGTTGGTAAGTTTGTGGGTTGCATTTGATCGTAATTTAATTGTTTATTATGTATTATTTATGAAACAACTATGTCTCAAATGTAATCTTAAGTGACCTTTAGTTGACCAAAAGGAATTTACTTTCAGAAGAATTCAATACATTTTTTATTAGTTCAGATGCTTGAGTAAGTAACAAGTATTTCAATAATGTAGAACACTTTAATCAATATATTGAGATAACATTCAGCCAAATATAAGAATATGGTCCTACCAGGGTTTGGTAAAATAATTTATGCCATATTACTACAAATATTATTGTGGTTCCAAAAATATGTCTTATTCTTCGCTCTTCATATTTACGGTAGTTATAAAGAAATATTGTTCTGTACTATTTTCTTCTCTCCACCACTGTTTATATTAGTATGTTAGAGTATGAACAATTATAAACAATTGTTTGGTCACAGTCGGCGATGTTAGGTTTGTTAGTCCCGGCGATTCCGTTTTAAGAAAATCTGTTTAAGTATGGAGATGGAGGTAGCAGCACTTGCGGAAGGATGTACGAAGAAAAAGGTTAGGTTAGGACCATAATGTTAAATTGGTCCAAAATTTCATTGTTTCAGAGACAAAATGGTCAAACTGTTCAATGCCAGTTCATGTTAATTAAATACTTAGAATCATGTTAATTAAAGAATTAGAGACGATGATGAGGGTCACTCAGAACGGTGGATGAGAATTAAGGGTTTGGATTTGACTTGCTTGCTTTTCCTCTGTGTAGTAGAAAAGGCAATAAAATGCAGTGAAACTGCCCGTAATAGACACTTCTCAACTGCAGACATTACTCTGAAGGAGCATTTTTTTAGTTCACTATTGAATTTGTCTGTAAAGAGGACTCTTATGATGGATGAGGACAACCAATGTAATTTGAGAACACCATAACTTATCATAATGCGATAACAATTCTATCCTTAGTCATGTTCTCCCTTGTGTCGTAAATACCCATTGTCAGTTCTCTCTCTCAGTACCTTATAGATCTGCACTGACACTCCACTGATGTGCAAATATTGAAAATGAGAAATAATCCCCTCTGGTGCGGCAGCAGGAAGAAGATAAAACTTAAAATTCAAAATAATCAAGAGCAAACTGCAAATTTGAATCTATGAAACAAATGCATGAATCTGATATCAAAGAACCACCAGTGCAGACCATGGAAGTTTGAGCTCATTGAAAGTTTCTGAATAAAAACCTTTTTTCTTTGTACTTTTGGTCGTACAAAATTATTCATTCATTCTACTTTGGGTAGTCAATATTGCAATTTAAGTGTGAAATTGTTCTTGCTGTATTGTCAGTAAATTAACAAATTCATAGATGCCCATTATGCTAACTCCATTCTATTAGTGTTTGCTTTTGTGACTTTCAAAAAAATTGTATAGTGTGTCTGTTGTAGAGAAGGTTGATAGTAGTGTCAAGGAAACACAAGATTTCAAAGGAGTGTCAAAACCTTTCAAGAAACTTGCACTAGGTGACCTTTGTTTTCTAGTGTTGCTCAGTTATCCTGAGATGTTACTATTTTACTCTGTTGAAAAATCCCTGCAGGATTATCTCTTAGAATTTCTTCAAAACATAATAAAAAACTGGAACAAAATAAGAGAAGGAGACAAAAGTTCTCTGAAAACCTTGCTTATATGTTCACAGGTGTCATTGAAGGGCACATTGTTATTATCCAAGTTGGGACCAAGTTAACCTTCTTATATTTTCTTAAAACTAAATCGCCGGGTCTAGCAAATCTAACATTGCAGACTGTGACCGAACAATTGTTTATAATTGTTCATGGCTCGCTGCCGCGAGCCTTATTATAATTAATATACCCTAACATACTAACATAAACGGTGGCGGAGAGAAGAAAATAGTGTGGAACAATATTTCTTTATAACTACCGTAAATATGAAGAGCGAAGAATACGGCTTATATTTTCGGAACCGCAATAATATTTGTAGTATAATGACATTAATTATTTTTTCGAACCCTTGTTGGACCAACTCCTTAACTTTGGCCCAAAGTTGATTTTGTAAAAATAGTAATAATCCTGAATTGCTTTTTAAATTAAATGTGCCATTAGAAATTTGAATAGATGTTCAATCAAATTACATCAAGTGGTATCACTTTTATTGAAAAATCCTCCTGTGGTATCACTTTTATGGAAAAATCTTCATATAAAAAAACACTGTTATAAAGCACAGTTAGCTAAAGACTTGAAATCTAATATTTGTCAATTTGAATTCAAAGAAATAATGGCTAAATGATATTGGTTTAAATCACAGTATTATATTGAAAACTGTAATAGATAATAAAAAATCTCCCAAAAGTCACTCTTCTCTGCCCCAGGTGTAAGAATACACTGCTGCTATGTGATCTCATCTTGAACATAATGACATTGGTTGTTCAAATATCTCGTCAAGCCTAAAACAATGTATCCGATGCAATTTCCATTTTCTTTTGTTTCAAAAGCAGTTTTCTATTATTTTTATACGTAAACCTATTCTTCCCACCAAGGGGTGCTAGTGGTGTGTTTGCTTCACGAGGGCTGGATTCAGACTTAGGTGATATCAGGGTTTCTTTATCAAATCAGTGCGCTGAAAATTGTGGACTCATCCCTGGTATCTGTCATGTTCAATATTTTTTTCATGGCAGCCTATTTCCTAGGAGTGCTGGAGTTCATATGGGCTGATTGTGAACATAGAGAGTATCACTACTAATTTCAGCAGCCCGGAAAACTATGATCTCTGCTCTATTATTGGTCACTTTTGTTATGTCACTCCTTACCCCCAACACTACAGGTGTTTATTCTGCATAGGGGTGGGGTGATGGTGTACTTCAATGGCAATAAGCATGTCACTGCACTATCCCGAAAAATGTTTATTTAACACTAATATCGGTCATTTTTTGATAATTTTTATCTCATTCCCACCCCTACTCCATGGGTGCTAGTGGTGTATTTTCTCTAATGTGGACTGACTGTGAACTTACAAAAGTGTCACCCTAGTGGTGCCAGGGGTGTCTTGCCCCCACAATGCTTGTTGTCAGATAGTCAGTCATGTATATATCAAGTTTGGTTGAAATTGCTCCAGGCACTCGAGTGGATACATACACAAAGCATTTCAACCCCTATTTCACCCTGTTAGGGGTGCATTTTCTAAAATCCTTTTGTAGTGGATGTCTACACCATAAAAGAAATTTATCTGCCAAATTTCAAGTTTCTAGTTTCTGAGAATTTGTGATAAACCAGATTGTGTGTTTTGCTTTTATATAGATTCTGTGAAAGTCAAACATAATGGGGAAAAAAGAAAAGGAATGAATATGCCATTTTCTTTCTTTCATCATGTGATAAACCCTGTATTTAGGCGTATAACAAAAGAAAAAAGGTGTGATTGTCACATACCCTTTTGGCGATGTTCACTTTTATGTGAAGCAGTGTATTTACAAAAAAATATGCAAATATTCAAATTAATTTTTTTCTAATCGTTTATAGTCATACTTCAATGTATTGTGTACTTTTTTCTAACATCCTTATACTTTAAAATATATGTACAAAGTTTCACAATTATTTGATGAATACTATAAAAGTTACGATTTTTTCCTGAATAATTAGCAAGTTACATTTTGTGATCTCCACTTGTTCAAAAAATTGAATTTTGGAAACATTGAAAACAATAATAGAATTTAAGTCAGAATTTGATGTGGTTTGCCATGCTTGTATGGAGAATTAGTAAGCCAAATGTCATGTAAATCTTGAGATTGTGGGTGAGATGACCTGAATGAATTGGCATGGAATGGCCCATTGTTAAATACATATTTACTTGTCTGTGGAAGTAAATTTCTATGTACTTTTAATTTTGATGTGAATGCAGGTATGGAAAGTGTTATCCTTTCAGTTTTATGATAAATTGTAACTTATTATTATTTTTAAGAGTTTTTAATCTTAATGGTTCTCCTATGAGTTATGAATTAACTTTGATTTTGCTTTCTTTAGGGAAACATAGAAAGCACCCTGGTGGACGTGGTAATGCTGGTGGTATGCATCATCACAGAATAAACTTTGACAAATACCATCCTGGATACTTCGGCAAGGTATGTAGTGCTACTAAGTTTATTCTTTCACTTTTTTTCTACTTTTGTTGGTGTTGGGGATAAATATTATCTATCTCTATTGGCGTTCAACTCTATTGTATCCCTTTATCATGTATAATCTCTTGCATTTGTCATGAACAAGTTCATATTTCATCATGGGGTTGGAAGATTTACCATTGTTGCACATTCCATGCACACTACAGTTATGTACGTAGTTCTGAACATTTCTGTGGTTTTTGCCCCTAAACTCATGAGAATTTTTTACTTTTATTAATGGTACATTTTGTTTTTACAAATTTTTCTCATGGGAATTCGGAATGTCTGTCTTTTAGTTCCTGTTCTCTGTGGAATTAAGCACACAAATGTTGAGGTTATCTTTATTTCTTTGCCCTACTTATCTGGAAGGGAAAATGGCAGATGCATTTCTAGTTGGTATTGGGTTATCTAAATAATATGTTCACTTGTAATCTTGCTCTTTGTATTTGGAGGACAGAAGGCTGCAATACTATCAAAAAATACTGAGAGGATTATTTTGCAATTTTTTTCTGAAGTGAACAATATTCTTATTGCAAGTCTGCCATTTGTTGACTTCAAATAATGTGAGCTCTCATGAGGATATTATAAAATTTGTTTTATTGGTGATTATTTACTTCTAATCGCCATTGCACTTAATGGAGTGGGATGACCATTCAGAATCAAGTTAAAATTTAAATGCTACAAAATACCAGCATATTTGGATAATAATCTGTGCCACCTGGAGGTTGAAGTTAAATGAGATGAAACACAGGAAATCATTGTTTTTTCAGATATTTCCAAGTAACATTCTTAATTTTTAAAGGTATTATGTTTCTTGTAGTTTTTGAAAAGCTGAATACTCATCCAACGTTAAAATATAGTATAGGATACACATTTTTGTATCAAAACTCTATATAGTGAGAATTCAAATAGAATTCAAAAAGTATGGTTTCCAGGTTAAATTGTTTTAATTGTAAACTCTGACACTGGTTATCCAAATTGGATGAAATTTTGTGTAGCTTTTTCTTTCATTCTGAAGTGATCTATGTTGGGGAGCATAAAATCCAAAAATTAAAATATTTATGGGTCACTCTTCATGAATTAATAACGAGAGATATTGGAACAGTATTGGTATAGTTTCTTGTATTGGAAATTCTGTTTTAGTTGGGAATGAGAAATTACCATCTCCGCCGAAATGCAAAATGGTGCCCAGCATTGAACTTGGATAAGTTGTGGACATTGGTTCCTGAGAAGACAAGGATAAAGTGCAAGAAGGACACTGAAGGCAAAGCTCCAGTTATTGATGTCGTAAAGGCAGTAAGTTTATTTCATAAGATAAAAAACAAAGAACTTTGCTTTAACTATTTTGTAGAAAGATATCTTGCAGTAATCAAAACATATGGGCCTGGAGTAATATGTTCTCATTGGTTTTTGCATAATCTGAATGATTTTGATGAAGGAAGTAGTAATGGAGTAAAAAGTTGATCCCAATTATAAGGAATCTTTAAATAAATTTAAGGATTTTTTGTTTTCAAATGTGATAACATTTCCTGCACTGGAAACAAACAAATGATCGCTGATCTAGTTAGTCTTTGTTGTACATATTTTATATTTTTAAAACTTGTGCAATAGTCACCTCTCTCATTTGTTACAAAACCATCATTTGATTGGCATATATCACAATAATATTCAACTGAAACATTTGGGTCATCCCAACATCTGTTGTATGTACAAGCCAATACACTACAAGCCTGAACATTCCTGCAGCTCTAAATTCACCTCATTTGAGTCTGCAGATTCAATCTCATTTTTGGGAAGAGGAAGAAATCAAATTTCTTCATTCAATAAATACAAGCGCAGAACTGATATGAAGGATTTCAGTCACATCCTGCAAGGGTGCCGCACAGAACACAATTAAATTGAATCCCCTTACAGTATATAAATTGCCAATTCTTTCAGGCGGAGAAATCTCATTCTTGTGACAATTCTTATATTGTTGTGATTTTTGTGTGTTAACATAAAGCAATACTGTGAATGTTGAGTTTCAATTCTTTTTAACACAAGTCTACCCTATGAAACAAACAATTAAATTTATAGTTAGGTCATGGGGAAAAGTTACTAGTGAATGGTATGTCAATTAAAAAAAGAAATTGAAATCAGACTAGTAGCATAGCAAAGAAACTATTTCAGACCTGTAGTTCTGAAATAGTTATGCAATAGGTATGTGTGTAATTTTCTATCGAGAAAAGCTAGATTGTATTACTAGTTCTAATGTTTTTTCTTGTGCAACATAAAATAAATTAAACAAAATGCTTTTTTTTTCTCATTTTGCATGTGATGTTATGTTTCAGGGTTACTACAAAGTTCTTGGCAAAGGCTGCCTTCCCAAGCAACCTGTAATTGTAAAAGCGAAGTTTTTCTCTAAGGTTGCTGAGCAAAAAATTAAGAAAGTTGGAGGTGCTTGTGTCTTACAGGCATAGTGATATGATTTGTTGTTTCAACAATAATAAAATATTCATATAAAATTATGTAACAAACATTTTATCTTTTATGCTTCCTGTCATGTTGGATTCATTAACTGACTAGGTGGGGCACCCAAACAGTGTCAGATCCCTCCAGCCCTCTGTCCCAAACCAGGAACATCATTATTTTAAGGTATTCATTACTCCTATCCAATCCCATAGCAGTATCCATTATCAATTTTGTTTCATCTGATATATATATATATATAAAGATAAGGGCAAGAGCGCTATGCACGACATGTGCAATATCGCAGCAAAGTATCTGCAGTTCCTCAGTAATAATTCATAATTTTTGATAAGAAAGCAGGTACAAACTGCATATGGAGGACAATAAACTAATTTACTTTCCAGAAGCAGTCGAGGGCCCTTGGGTGGAGGTGGATTTAACATTTCAACACACTCCTAAGATAAATAAAAAGTCTGATATGGTTTTAATATTAACAGAATACCAACTAATCTGTATTTAAGGAAACAAGTTATTTCACTATTGTTTTATAAGCTATAGGTTATTTGAATAATATTGTTTTTAAGTTGTAACTATTAAAATAATTTTAGATTTGTTTCAATACACTGCCCCTAGGTGAGAGCTTTTGTAAAAAAAAACGCTTCTACTCCAAGGTAAACAGGTTACAGACTTAGGGCTACAGAATTTATGAACCCTGAGTGCAGATTTTTTTTTTTTTGGTGAATACAAACATGCTGGAATATAGTTTTGAAATAGTCTGTTACTTTGACAGTACTGCAGCAATGTTGTGATCTAGTACAACATGAATTTAACTTCTATTAAAATTAATGAGTTATTTTACATTGTAGAATCACTGGTGTAGTAGGTAGCTTTTAACTGTGGATTTGAAGGGATTGAATTGAATATCATCTCTTAGGGGAGGGAATTATATGGAATGTTTCTTGAATGATATTTCCCTTTTTGACAGACTAGGATTAATATTATGCCTATTGTAAGTTTTGTATATGTGAACAGAACTTCCATATGAAGCAAAGATTGGCACTTAAGTAATTCGGTTTTAAGAAACTTCTAAATATGAATGTAGGGAAGTGTTAAAATATTTTATTCCTGAGGTAAAGGTGTAGAGTTTCGGGGGTGGAGTTAACGAATTATCCAAACAATTCTCTTTTGAATTTTGAAAGTTTGGATGTACTGACCGGAATTACCTCAAAAGATAATATCGTAAATGGGAGTAAACGTTGGCAAAATGTACGCAACGGGATGTGGACTAACAACGATTCGGAATGTGTAACACAAACGCTTAATTCGGAATACATATTATAAATGTGATAATTCCATTTGAGGTTGTCTTGATACCTAGAATTTTCGTAAGTTTTTAATTGTGTCCCACTTCATGAAAGAGAAACTTTGGGTTAAGATTTTGTGATGTATTGTGAAATGATAAAGACATTGTTTTGTCGTTTTCAATGGAACTATTTGCATGAAACCAAGCCGAGAGGTTAAGCAAAACTTTATGAGCGTTGACGTGTTTACAAAGTAAATTAGCGTCATCGGTAAAAAGAACCAACCATTTTGCAATCTGTTGTGGAGGATGACATGTACACAAAAAAGGGTGAAGGGCCGAGAATTGAACCTTTGCCAGCTCAGCAAGTAAGTGGCTTTGTTTTTTGTATGGGATATTTCGACCTGTCGATGTTTTATCTTACTGATGTAAAGTCCACGAATGCAATATTAAAAGTAGAATTTTGTGTTTGATGACATCGAATTCCTTGGAAGAGTCAAGAAAACACCCTTAGGATTTCTTCATGGTCAAGAGATGTAACATGGCGCTGGTAGTGGAATAGGATTTTCGAAAACCATGTTGATCGTCAGAGAGAATGTTATTTTTTATAAAAAATCTTTAGACTCTTTGTAAAACAATTTTACAAAGATTTTTGAGAAAGTGGGAAGCAGAGAAATTGATTGATAATTTCCAACTTGGTTTCCCTTGTGTAAAAATTTCACTTTCTGAAGTACGTTGGGAAACACCCCTTTTGATAAAGAACTTGTTAATAATACTCGTATATAACGTGAGACGATAATTTAACGATACATTTGGGTACATCATTTACGCTTGTTGACATTTGTGTTTTAATGAACGGATGATTCCCATAATTTCGCTAGCTTTAGTTCCGGACGTGAACATAGAATGGGGGACGTCTGTCTATTCGGAATCCCTTTGAGAGGTAGTGTCCACGCTGTTACTAAATCGTTGGCAATTATCTTACACTGAAGACTTGGAGAGTTTTGTGGGAGGCGAATGGTGAGTTTGGCCTAAGTTCTGAGAGTCGAACCATGTACCGTACAGGGTTTGAGTTCTATCTTATTTTCTGAGATGGAAGCCCCTGAATGTGTATACTGTTCCGTTTTGTGCTGTCTTGTGTCTCGACGGTACGTTTCGTATCGCTAAATTTATTTCATTAACCAGACATATATATATATATATATATATATATATATATATATATATATATATATA
>NNCF01131867.1:124301-136121 GCA_002313205.1 Laupala kohalensis | reverse complement strand
CCGTTCGGATTGCCTACGCAACAATGGGTTTGTAAGTCTTTTTCAGGGATTGGCTTAAACTGACCAATGGGATAATTTTATGTCGGAAAGGTTGTTGGGAATTCGTTAAATCCGGCAGATATTCGTTGCTGTTTGGTAAATATTTCTAGAAGGAAATGGTGATGCGTTTTCGTTCAACAAGTTTTACGTTGATTCGCAAAGTATTGCAGTCGAATCAGGATAAAAATGCGTGCAAATGTAGACTGAGTGATATGTTTTCGTTTTAATGAAAATACAGGAATAATATTTGAGGAAAAACTCCCATTACAGGGTATGAGCTCATACGTATGTAGTACCTCGTGATCACGTCAAAAATTTTGACAAATCAATTTAGTGATTGAAACATTTATAAGAATGTGTGTGGTTCTTTGTGAAACTAATTTAGATGAGTACAGTTCCAAAGCAAATATCGGAGAATGTGGTTCTTCAAGTAAATCATATCTGAAATCAGTAACAGTATCTTTGTCACTGAAAAGACTCAAAAGAATATGCCATGGTGAAAACATGTAATATGGGGAACTCCTAGGTCTTCGAAAATTGTGCATTTTTTTGAAAGTGAACTGAAATAAATGTTTGTGTATATCCCATATTCATGTTCTTTTTGGCTTGATATAAAACCATAAGATAGACTAAAGAAATGATATGTTGTTTCAGAATGTGGTGAGATCCCTATGAGAAGAGTTGAAGGAAAGTAGTAATTGAACTCTACATATTTTTTGCGGTTGAAGATTATACCATGCACGCTCCTTGTGTATAGGTATATGATTACCAGACCCACGGCAGCAAAATGTGAGTTCTGTCTTTGAAGTCATTCTTTGACTATAATGTTAATTTAATAGTGTATCATGAGTGAGTGCAAAAAATAATGTATCGTGTCCCATTTATTGGATTCCCAGAAAAATGAATGTTGAAATAATTTTTGTTTTTTATGTATTCAGTTCAATGATAATATTCCTAAGATTATTTTACTTTCTCAAAGGTAAACAATCATTATTTGAGAGTGTGTATATATGTATATATAAATAAAATATTCGCAATTTTCTCCTGGCTGTTGACGTTGCAAACACTCCTCCACGAGTAGGTACTCATAAGTTGTGCATTCAAATTATTGTTCTTATTGTACAGCATTTTGTGTAGCATTGTGTGACATTTTTATGTTAAAAGATGATTTGAAAAATATTTTTTCCTGTCCTATAGGAGTGATTGGGATGGCTGATAGTGATGTGACGTTTGTTACTTTGTGATAAATGGAAAATAGATTCTCTTATTCTGAATATGATTTTAAAACTTTGTATTGACTCTGAATATTATGGGTTGAAAATTTTTTTGCTCGTTTTAATGTTTGTTGTTTTAATAGAACCAAAGTTTGGATGTACATTTTCTTGGTCCTTTCATTTTTTATGTGAACTTAATTATTATTAGATTTTAAAGTATAATAATAATAATAATAATAATAATAACAATCATAATAAATTTTTTTTTTGTGAAAAAACAATTTAAACTGCGTATGACCACGTGGAGGACAATAAACTAATTTACTCTCTGGAAGCAAGCAAGGGACCATCCCATCAATTTCGATCAAGGGCCCTAAGGCAGAGGCGGATTCAAAAGAATTCAGCGTAAGTTCCTAGATAAGATAAAAAGTTAGCTGCGAGTTATAATACTATCAGAATGTCAATATGTTTGTAATTTTGCGCAAGTATATATGGAAATACAATCCTTTTGGATTTTTTTTCTACATATGTAAATGACTTCTTCTTTGGATTCTACATTTAGTGTAGGCGTTTATTTTTATATGTAGTTTTCATGATAATGTCGCCTTTTTTTGGTTCTAAGCTATGTAAGTAATGCTGCTTACGTGTTCTTTTGTCTTAGAGTGTGGGTACTTAATGTCCGTGTCATGCATATTTTTTCATTGTGTCCAGCTTGCACAAGATACAGGCATTTTTCAAAATTGATGTTAACTACTATTTGGAGGTAAATATTGTAGGGTCCAGTTCACTAGTTTCACTTGTGTTTTCTTAATATACCAGCTCTTAAGTTATCATGTGACCATCCTAGGAATTGGTAAATATGTACTTAGTTTTAGGTGTACTGAGAAACATTGATTATACATTTAATTTAACTAAAACCTTATCTTCAGTAGAGTCTAGTTTTTGTGGAGTGAGTAACTGTGGTTCGATGTTTGGGCAATGTTTCTGTTATGCAAGTTTTTGATAGAGCCATGTGAAAGGAGGTCTGAACTGTACTACCAGCATACTTCCACACTTCTTTTACTTTCGATTACTTTTAATCTTGAATTATTACTGCATTTAATTTAATGGATAACAGCATGTATCCGTTAATTAATTTATTTTATAAATAATAATTCGCAACTGCCCTTGGGCACTTGATCAGAATTGATGGGATGGTCCCATGCTTCCTTCCGTTTAGATAGTAAATTAGTTTATTGTCCTCCATGTGATCATGTACAGTTTACAACTGCTTTTTTTACAATGAAATTTATTCATTTGAATGCGTTGCCAAAATATTGACATTTCTTGAAACCTTTACTATCTCTTTAAAAATTGCATCCCTTAAAGAACTGTTTTTGTCTCTGTATTAAAAGAAGTATTTGTTTTTGTTGGAATCATTTTCTGATGTTGCACTCAATATACTTGGCCAGAGTGTGGGAAAAGCAAACACAACTTCAATGTTTCTTTTTGTAGTCCAAACTATTATATACATGTACCCATCAATTTATTTGCTATGGATAAGAAATGGAAGCTTATTAAACAAAGTTTTGTGATGTTGAATTAAAAAGATATCTTCAACACTTGCTCAAGTAATNGTGAGTCTTTTGTAATAAGAAAACTACAGTGCTGTTCGGTGAGAGTAATGAATATGAGGAAGCATTGTCGAACCAAAAGCATCTCTTCTGCAAAACTTCCAGAAAAAATAGGATTGCTAGCCTTAGAGACTAAAAGTGTATTAGTCGCGGTGAGAGTTGCATGTTGATGTCTCACCATCAATAGCATAGCAATGCCTGAATGAAACACCCATTTTCCTAGAATTGACATGTCTCGTCGAATGAAAAGGAGGTGCCAAATGCGAGGCGGAGGGCACCACGCTGTGGAGCGGAGGTGGGGGCTTCACAGACCGCGTCGAAAAGTTCTTCTTCGGTTGCTTTCGTCCATCCAAATGTTGCTTTCGTCCAACCTTCTCTGTTCAACTTTATTTATTTTAGTTGGTGGAGCATGTGTAGTTCCATTAGCTGCTTGTCATATTTTATCGACCGTCTATGAAATATTTCTTTTACTCTTGAGAAATGTGTTATACCTTTGTACATTTTTAACAATGTGTTACATCGAGGAGCGGTCTAGTTCCTACAATTATTTATTGATCTGTTCCGTTATATTGAATGAGTAATGAAAGTGTACATATTTTATCGATAAAATTCGAACTTCGCAATATATCCTCTAACGACTTGAACAATATTCTATATCGAGGAGCGGTCTAGCTCCTACTTAGGGTTTAAGTACCAAGAGGTATGGATTTTATGAACAAGGGTAGTTTTATATGCAGCCTGACATATATATCAACCGTCTTTATAATATTTTTTTCACTCTTGAGAAATGCGTTATACCTCTGTACGGTTATAACAGTGTCTTACATCGAGGAGCGGTCTAGCTCCAATTATTTATTGATCTGTTCTGTTAAATTGAACGACTAACGAAAGTGATCATATTGTATGGAAGAAATGCGAAATTCGCAATATATCTTAATGACTTGAATAATATTCTTTATCGAAGAGCGGTCTAGCTCCTACTTCCTTAGTTGTTTTTGTTGTTGTTTTTTTTGGCGGGGCTTTACAGCTCATGTTGATATCAAAGGTCATTGGAGCCCGAAAAACTTGTACAGGTAGGGAAAATGCAGGTACGCACTAGGGAGAGCCAACATGATTCTCCCCGCGTGTGAGACTCGCCGAATGACTTAACAATACCCACTAAAAACCCTCCTGATCTACAACACACCAAAACATATCTCACAACTTACATCAAATGGAGGGGGGGGGGCTACAATGAGGGGGACAAAAAATGAAGGGTAGGACAAAAAGTGAGGAATGAGGAAAATGAATGATACCCTAGCCTTAATAGCTTCGGGATTCAAAAGAACAAGAAGTGACCAAGGGAGGTCAGGAAAGAAAAAGGAAGGAGTCTAGCACAAGTTAGTGGAAGTAATGGCAGACCCAGCCTGGGGCCCCGTGTTCGCCATACACTTACTTACTAGATGTAAGTCCCCTGGGGGGGCTATTTCCTTAGTGTTTAATTTCCAGTATGTATGTATTTTATGAGCAAGGGTAGTTCCATATGCGACCTGACATATATATATCAACCGTCAACGAAATATTTTTTTCACACTTTTGAAACGCGTAATATCTGTGTACTTTTTTAACGATGTCTCTTGTCGAGGTGCGGTGTAGCTCCTATATCCTTAGTGTTTAAATACTAATATATATGTATTTTATGAGCATGGGTAGTTCCATATTTGCAGTGGCATATCATATCAACCGTCAAGGAAACATTTTATTTTATTTTTGAGAAATGCGTAATACCTCCATAGTATTTTAACAATTTTTTTATATCGAGGAGTGGTGGTGCCTCAATTTTGGTCGTATGTATACTAATGTATGTATGTGTGTGTGTGTGTGTGTGAGTGTAAGAGAGTGTAGTTAGTTCATACTGAAAATGAAGAACAATTTGAGTATTTACTTATTTGTTCTTTATTTTCAGTAACTGGGGACGCTGATGGCGTAATAAGTAGATTGACATTGCTGAATTGCCTAGGATGTCTTTTCTAGTTTTGTCACTCTGCTTGTTAGGTCGGGTGGTGCGTCACACGTTGGGGCGATGGTGGAGCCCCAACATTTAGCCACTTCTTAAAATAGTAATGAAAATGAGGAGGATATTTTACTTTTATTGACAGTGTTTCTAGAGAATACTGCTGTATCCGTATAGTGCATCCCAATGCGATTCATAAAAGATCGTTTGTTTGTTTCTTTGTTTGTTTGTTTGTTTTTTGAGGATTGGAGAGATATTGGCTGGTGTGTGATCAGTGAAATGCATTTTTGTCAATTTTTAAGTGTGGTATAATTATTCACTGTAAATAATGTTGAATCAGATAAAATGTATTTGGATATTCAAACACTGTGCCTTTCTTTCACATTTGTGTTTGATTAAATATTCTCATGTAAATGAATCCTTCAGTCCTTAATAATTATTTTTTATAACATAAGTACTGATTCCGTTTAATTTTTTATGAAAATACCTTGAAGAAATTCTCTGGTATTTGGGGGGCGGATGAAGGAGGGTTATTTTGAAATATATCCATCTTTGCTGAATAGGGATTCAATCTTTCAACCAGTAATGAATTATTTAATGGTTGTATAAATAGGTTAGGATTAAAAGGGGGGGGGGGAATGTGTTTTTGGTGAAGTAACATGTTGTTGAAAATTACTGTCTTTGTAGTAATGACATTTTTTCCCTTTAGACATGATAGAAGGAATGGGCAGCAACCTAAGGATTACAAGTCTTATAATTCTGACAATTGGTCCATATTAACTCCTTTGGGGTGAGACGGCTAATCCTTGGCATGACTTGACGTGTAGCCCGTTTGAGGTACCAAAAGTATGGTTAATTTAAAATATGCTCATTGTGTTATAATTGGAACACGATGTGAAAGTGTTGTTGTTGGTGTTACTCAATTAGATGAATTCAGTCCTAGAACAAGTTGTGGAAATGATGCCAAGATTAAGTGGTAGAATATGGTTGTGCAAATGAATCAGGAAAAGAATACAATTTTTTAAAAAAAGCAGAGTGGATTTATGTGGTCAGTACTTCTGATACGTGGAATAGTTATTAACTGGAGTATGGTACACCTTTTTAATGATTTAGCGAAATAAATTCACATGTATCTGCCCATATTCATCTTTGTTTGAGCATTTTTTAAAAGTATAAGTGAGATTAATAAAATGAAATATGATTTTCAGAATGTCGTGAGATCCATCGATGAAGAGTTGAGGGGAAACTACCACAAAACCCTTCCTACTTTCAGGTGGTTGAAGATCATCCCATGCGCACTTCGAGAGTTTTTGGATGTGGTTACAATACTGCGAGCGGCAGAATGTGAGTTTTGCTTTTGGAGTTTTCTGTGATGTTATTCTGTAACTTTGTGTTTTTATTGTCTATTTTGTATAAAAGCTAAAGAATTTTCACTGATATGTTGTGATCCTGAGATATGATTGCTGGCATGATTTTTGTAATTTTTTATATCCAGTTGAATGATTATGTTGTTTAAATTCTGTTACTTTCTCTGAAGTGAGGGATAATTTTTAGAGAGTATTAATGAGTAAATTTTGCAAAGTATGATTTATATTATAGTTTCAGAATTTTATGTTGCATTATGTGAGGAATTATTTATTTAAAGTATTACTTGAATAATATAATATCCTGTTTTGTATGAAGTAATAGTTGTGCTATTTATTAATATTTTCTGGGGATCACGGCATGTCAGATTCTCATATTTTGATTGAGAGATTAATAGTGTTATATTTACTCTGGATATAATGGTTTTTCAATTTCTGAATCTGAATACATTTGAGGTTTGTTCTCTAAAATTTTAATTCACCAATAAATGTATAATGCCCTTTTCACTAGTGCTCATGGATCAGACTCCTTTCTGTTCATCCTACTGGTTGAATTTCGAGAGAGTTGGGAACACATGTAGCTTTTTGCTTGTTAATTAATATAGCTGAGTCTTCATTGCTATAGTTGAGATGATGGGATAGTGAACCCTCTACAGTTTCCCACCACTGTTGTTTTACTTGGATTGGGCAATATATTTTATATGTATACAGTGTTCCCCAAAACATTTCACAGTGTTTCTAGAGATTAGACCTTTTTACAATGGGGTTTTGCAAGTTCTTGTTATCATGACTTATAGTTGGGTGAAACGAATACATATAAATAAATAAAATATAAAATTATTAAACATAAAATATTAAACATTATATTATATTGAAAATCATTAAACAAATTTTTGTGATGTCGATTTAAAAAGCTTAATAACCAAAGTTTTGTGATGCCGAATTAATAAGATATCTTCGAAACTTGCTCAATTTAAAATCTGATGAGTAATATGCCACTTGCTTGTAATTCACAATTATGGTGTAGAAAATATTTTTTTGTTTATTGAAAATACCATCTTTTATGTGTACAAATTTAATATCAATCTAATTTTATTGATACAATACAAAAAATAGTCGTTTTTGCTATTTAACAAGGTCTCTTCCTTTCGTTTTTCCATTATAGCTAGGCATGCCACTGCATGTTTGTGGAATCTTTTGGAATAGTTTCCTAAAAACATACTTTAAAGTGATAGGTCTACAGTTATTGTTGTCAAAGATGTTTTCTTTTTTGATAAGTATTGAAATAATTTTTAATGAAGCAAGATGAATAAAACCTTACAAAGAATATAATAAGAACACAGAAAGAACCTTGTACTCTTGAAAATTGCGTAATAAGTAATTGCTTTAAATTGCATATCTGCTCAGGTTTTCAAGTGATGACATCGCTAATAGAGTTTTTGTTCCCTCAAACTTTTGATATTTCTCTTTGTTCACTCTTTACAAGAAACATTCTTTTTTCCTGGACCGATTATAAGTTTCCAGTTTATCTTCATTCTTACTTGAAGGATCATGTACCAATTCAAATGCCAGCCTTACTTGTCTCTGCGTGTGTGGCATTATTGTTTTCTTTTGTTTGAGTTTTGACGGGTCATAATTGGACTTGACAAGTATCTGCATGCTATCAAATTTACAATTATTAGGTTTCTTTTAAGAAATAGATGTATTGTGGGACCTGAGTAATCTTCAACATTTTCTTGAATGTGAGAAGCTTAAAGTAAGAAACTTCATTTAAGTAAGGTCTCTGAAAGGTTGCATTAACTTATAATATCTTTTTTTAATGCATAAAGCCATCACAATGGTATCTGATCTTGTAAGTATAATTACAACTAGGTGTTAACCTGTTGATGCACCAAAAGTAAATAGTACACATACACACTTCAGGGGCCTGAGAGGCCCCCTACTTACAAATCACATAAATAACATGCTGGACATTTTCAACAATTTAGTAAATATTTTAGATAAAGTAATTTAATCTATTGTAATAATAATTTTTTATAAAAATCAGAAGAAAGAAAATCACTTGCAATTATTACCCACAATTAAATTTTCTGAATGTTCTTTACAAACACTACTGAAACATGAGTTGCAAACAATCTTGTTCTTTCTCTCCTTACAATTAAAATGCTTCTTTGTGAAAACATTATAAACATTGGGTGCTGCTACATCTATTATATTGTGATAGTTGAGTTTAGTGGATATTCAAGTTTATTGGATATTTCTATTTTGTATGATTGCCAAGATCTCAGAATTGCCAGGTTTGGACATAAAAAGTGGTCAACAGTCACCACAATTATAAAAAGCTTGCATTAGTTCATTTATTGTGTTTCCTGCCAGATCTTTCACCACCGGTTCCTCTTGTTTTCTTGTCCCACATTATGTACTGCCAATCAGAACAAAACTATACTCTGCGACCAGATCTTAATACAGTACAGTGTCTGTTTGTTGGGCATGTACCTTCTGAAACGTCAATTAATTGTTCACACACCATCACATGTTCTCTAGGAGTATAATCAGTTTTACATTTCTTAATAAAAAGATGCCACATGTGACTTGTATGAGGAGATTTATCATTCTCTTTTCTGGCAACATGGGTCGTTGTATCATTAAAGCACAGATATCTTCAGATGTCTTCAAGTCTGTGAATGTTCAATATTATTGCGAAAAACAGGTCACTTCTTTCGGATAAAAATAATTCTCTTATTAGAACACCCAGTGATTTTGATAATCCAAAAGAAATTATGACGACAAGGAATGCATCCAATTCTGCTCTTGTCAATGTGAACCAAACTTTTTCTCTTAATCTGCAAATACCTTTGCACGCATGATTCAGAGGTTCACAATTCTTATCGGTTTTTGCCCTTGAGAATGGAGTTTAGTGTGACATTAAGGAAACTGTTGTGTATATTTCTTACTGACCTTCTGGGCAAATGCATTGATTCTTCTTCTTCACTACCATTTATGCTGCTACTAGTTTCTTGTACTTTGATATCTGCCGGTGTGAAGCAAGTAGTTACGTAAAAAAAAATTTCACCCTGGTTATGCAGAAAAACGCAAGAATCATGATGGAAATGGTGATCTAGTGACATGCAGTGGCCGTGTTGCTTCTTTCACTGTCACAAAATAAACTGAAGTGAAGAGAGCAACAGAAAAACAAGAAAAGGGGAAAGGATCTATGGGAGAGGTCTTTAGTGAAGTTAGTGCTATTGGTAGGCGACAATCATATGGAAATGTTCCGTTGAACATGGAAGCTAAAATTGACTGGATAGTAAAAACGATAAGAAATGAATGACGAGGAAGCGTGTAGAAATAACATTAGAAGAATGATTAAGGAAGTGATAGAGGAAGAATTCGGAGACATTGGACATGAAATAGCGTAATTGAAGAACAAAAGGGGCAGAAGAACCGAAGGAAAAAATGAATCTTTTATGGAAGTTGTTTAAGTGAAAAGATAGGTAAACATAATTGTTGTGAAACCAAAAATGGTTCAAGAAAGTAAAAAAACTAAAATGCTAGTGAAAGAAACAGTTGATATTACAAATATTGATGTGGGGATCACAAAAGTAAAAAATGGAGGTAATGGTTCCGTTATCCCGGGATGTGAAACGGGATACAAAAACTAAAAGATGAAGAACAAGGAAAACTTGTGGATGATTTCCAAATAATGGAACCTAAACAGGTTACCCCAAAATTGAAGATAATAGATATTGATAAAGAAGAAATAAAAGCAAATGATGTGGATCTGGTATCTACAATAAAGAAACTAAATAGAATGGAAGAAATAAATAAAGATTGTCGCATTCTAATCATAAAAAATTTGGACCGAGGAAATGGTGCTAGAATCATGTGGAAATCAACAAAGAATGAAGGATCTATAATTATAGAAGTCGATGAGCTTACACAAGAGATTATGCTGTTATGAGAGAAAATTAATATGGGTTGGCGAAAATGTAAAGTGTAGAATTACGTGAGTGTTAAAAGATGATTTCAATGTTGTTGTTTTCTTCATATGGCAAGAAACTGTAAGAGGAATTTAGCATGCTACAAATGCGCAGGAATCATGAAATGGCAGATTGTAAAGAAGATAAAAAACAATGTATTAATTGTAAGCAAAAAAACAAAAAATTTAATTTGAATATAAATGACAAACACAAAGCCATCGATGTAGAATGTCTGACATACAAGAGATTCCTAAATGAGGAGAAGAAAGGAGCAGGATGGGAGGATAAAAAGGTAAAAGCGTAGCAACAACAGAAGAATAAAGATGTTATTATGCATACAAATGCGCAGAGACTTATTGTGCATAAAGATGAAATAGAGAATATGGTCATTGAAAAAATTATTCCAGCTGTGCTTGTACTACCAGAGACAAGAGTAATGACAGAAATTGTAGATAGTGAAGAGAATTTAAGTGGCTACAATGTAGTTAGATATGACTGGGAAAAAGGTATACAAGAGGTGTATTGATGTATGTGAGGGAAGGCATAAAAAGGGAAGTATTAATGATAAAGAAGGTACTTGCAAATTGTGGGATTATAGAAGTGAAAGTTAATAAAAATGTTTACAATGGTGTGGTAGAAGTGATATACTATTTGTGAAGGGTATCTGATGGTGAATTCTTCCAGTTTTTGGAGAAGGTTGTGGAAGGACGTATGTCTCACAGTGAATGTAAAGTGATAGGAGACTTCAATATAGATTGTAAAACTGATTCTTTTTTATTCTAAGAAACTACAAACTAAAATGAATATTTTAGGAGTGAAACAATACGTAAACAGTGCAACAAGAGTAACCAGTGATAGTCAGACAATTACAGAGTTAATATTTTCAAACAATAAAATGGATGTTGAAGTGATCCATCAACCTGAAATAATGGATTATGCATGTATAAAAGTTGAACTGAGTTTGAGTAGTAGTGTGACTGAATTGAGAGAGTTGCTTGCTAGGAATTATAAATTGTGCAATGTTGATAATTTTGTGAAGTCAAAGACAAATATAGAGTCTAATCTTTAGGATAATGAGATGAAGATAGATAAATTAGTTCATTGTGCAGTAAAAGCCCCAAATGAAAGTGCATCTGTAAAAAAATTAAAAATACCAAAAGAGTGGGAAGGTAAAAAATGTTTCTCATATGAAATAAGAGTGACAGCAAATAGGAAGGATGAGGCATGTAGAAAAGTTAGAGAAACTTGCTCTGATTTTAATTTGATGCAATGTAAACATTTAAAACGATGGATAAACATCTAATGGACGAATTTGTTAAGCCATAGATATCAGAATGCTGATGAGACCATGACAAGGAGTGTTTGTTTTGTTACAACACTCGCCGTCGACACTATGGCATTCGTCAGTAAAATGATGAAGGACGCTGACATTTAGCCTTGCAATGAAAATGCAAGACGTTTTTTTTAGTTAAGATGTAAATATTTTCGGGTTACTGTCACAGTAGTAATGTAATTGTTTCTGTATAATTTTTTATTATAATGTACAATTTTTATATTGTATTGTATAGTGTATTTTATATGCATGTAAAAATAGCCGAGAAGGCTAAATAAATTCTC
>NNCF01131867.1:0-124248 GCA_002313205.1 Laupala kohalensis | reverse complement strand
CCCCCCCCCCCCCGGTTGAACATGAAATCCCCTTTTTTACGGCAAATTTAAAGTTATTTAAGATTTTAAAGATACCCCACACCCCTTCCTCCAAAGATAGGCAGATGGTCCAGTTTTAGCTCGAGTGAATGGCTCTTGTGAATATGTTAGGGGAAATGAAGAGGTACGACTGTTCAATGTTCAACAAATTAAAAGAAATGTTAAAAAATCTGTCCATTAACAGCGATATGCAGATCTCGCGAGGATTCGTGAGATACCAGGTACAGCAAAGTGGCTAATCCATGTGACGTCGTCTTGTGGTTTGCAAATCGCTGTTAATGGACAGATTTTTGAACATTTCTTTTAATTTGTTGATGTTGAACTTCGGATATCTATATCACTTTGTTAATACCCCTAATAAAGTGCTTAACCCACCTTTTTTGTCTTGTGCTCCAACTGTCTTTGTTGCATTATATCAACTTCGGGTGACATTTCTGGATATGTGCACCTTTGATTCTTTGATCCTTTAACTTTCAGACTACCAAGCGGTTCAGCCGAGACTAAACCAAATTTTTAATTATTTTTCTGTGCAAACGGTATCTCTGTATATTAATATTTCTTGTTATTGTCAAATTTATTTATTTATTCATATCTCTTGTATTGGTTGCAAAATGGGTTTGTCCCTATGAGGACATATTAATTTATTCATTTTGAGTCTTTGATGACCCCTTGTGGCAGGTTTTTTTGTTCTATTTTTCACAACTTTTCTGTAAATAGTTCATGTTGTTAATATTTTTACGAGATGAAATATGAGTAATAATATTGCTTTTTGGACCACGGTGCCATGATGTCTTGGGATTATACCCGAGCATTTCGCCTTTGACTACGACAGGCATCTTCAGCGGCATGGCCAAAGATGGCACCTGAGCGGAGACTGGCTGGTAACAGTTGCGGGGCTTGCAGTCTCACATTGCCCAAGTAGACGTGTAATCCCAACAAACCATGGCCCGAAAAATAATAACCTCACTGGACAAAATATTAGTCACCTCCTATCAAAAGCAGAGGTAGTCCAGGCCAGAGAGGATAATTTATTAAAAAATAGTTAATTTTATTTTTTGTTCCTATGGTTGTCATCTTAGAGATAAAATCGTATTGTTAAATTTCTAGTTTTCAATTTTTGTTTCAAAAATTTTCTCACTCCAAAGTAACTCTTAGACCTTTTAGTGCAATTTAATTTAATATTTGAAATCTAATGGTAAATTTCAAATCTATGGATGAAGAACCTTCTTAATAATTGAATTTCTGCTCATATGTTAAAAGTAACAAAGATTCAAAGAATATTTTACCTGGTTGTGAAAGCAAACTTTTTAAGTTATGTTGATATTTCATTTTTTGCAGTAAAAAAGAAAAACAATAAAAAAGCTAGGCAAAGTTTTGTTGCATAGTGTTACCTAGGCGAGAAGTGGTGTTACACGGTAATAATAAAATATTAGTCACCTGTGACTAATATTTTGTCCGGTGAGCTTATTATTACTCAAGATGCCTGCCATGAAACTCTTACAAGTCTCCATGAAGTGAACTATGTTCATAATTGTCTGGAAGTGCATTGTTACAAATTGCTTTCGTGATCCATTTTCTTTTCTTTCCTTTCTAGCTCTGTTGGCGAAAGATAGTTGATTCGATTTATTTTCATCATATTTTGGATTCCCTTTTTTGAATAATTATTATATTCCCTTTCTTTCACAGAGTAAGTTATACTCATTCTTTAGCAATGAAATCAGTATCTTGAACTTGTTTCACACAAAAAAGATTTGCCTTCTTATCGCATTACACACTTATCTGTTGCGATCCACACTAATCATGTTCCTCTTGCTACTTCTGAACAATTTTAGGATTGTGGAATTCTTCCGTTTCTTCGGGTTGGTTTGGACCAACATGATAGAAATAATCCACCATCAATTGATAGGTATGTGTTCTTCTTAAAGCACCCCAGTTGTGTGGAAAAGAACATGAGTCATAAATATAAAATTTATATAATGGTAAATATTGTAATGTATAATATATGGGGCATTCTCCATTATGAAATAGCAATTAAGATTCGTATGTTCAGTTTTGTATGGTTGGTGGGATGTTTTACCTATTTTCTACAGGTGCATGCAAGCTTTTAAGTTCCCTTTGTTGTGTAGAATGATTGATTTTTTATTATCCATTATTTAAATTGTAACAAGTAGTTTCTAATCATTGTTATGTTACTCATTGATTGTGTATTCATTTAAATAATGAAATACTCGCTCATTTTGCATAGGGTTGCTTGGGATTCTTGAATTTTTTCTTGTAACATATTTGTTTGTTTGTTTCGCACTTCGTTAATTTCAAAAATTAAAATCAATTCACGAAGAAAATGTGCAAAAATATGCCAAGTTTCTGTAATTGTATTTGAATATGTAGATAGTAACAAATAATTGCAAAATCCAAGCGAAAAGAATATACTCTTTACACAGAATGTTTAATAAACACAGCCCTAGCTAAGATATCTGAATTCCTTGGTTTTCAATGCATTATTAGGTTATGTGAATTAAAAAAATTTAAGTTGCTGCTATCAGTATACTATGCTCTGTTTGAATTTTGTGTGATCTACGGAATCATAGCATTGAGATCAGCTGATGATAATCAAATTATTAGATACAAGATAAAGTGATAAAAATTATTTTTGAAGTTAAGTCTGATCAGATTGCAATTAGGTTCCAACCATATTTTGACTAATAAAAATTACTCTTATCTATAACAATTTTACAATTTACTTCCTAATGATCTTACAGAGATAAACTAATTTAATAAATCTGTCAAAAATCAACTTAAAGGTTGGATATCAGAAAACCAAAATAAAGTGGACAGTATATAAATTTTAACTAAAGTTCAATATTTTGAAATTTTGTAGTAGTGTGATTATTCTTTGTCGTCTTTTTTTTTTAGTAATCAGTAGTTTTTTACTTTTGTTCTGGACCTGTACACAGACTATTTTAGTTTCCACTGGGAGTTTTTAATGCATTTATATTGTAATCGTTTAATCTGTATTACCTGATTAATAAATTCAAATTCATGTTATTGAAAACAGTGCTTTTCATAGCTTTCATTAAATATTGCTTCCATTAATGCCAATTATTCTTTCACCTTAGGCATCACTATTGATCTTTACAGGATCTTATCAGTAAATTTGATAGTTGCCAGTTATTGTGATTGAAGTTTCACATCTACTGGAAAGCAATGAAGTCTTTTTTGCTTTTTTGTTTTGTGCTCCAGCGTAGTTATGGGCATAGATTGACTTTTGACTTGAGATTATTGCTCTTGATACTTATAAAAGGATAGGATAAATTTTAAGGGAAAATGAGAGAACAAATATTACGAGAACTGCTAATATGTATTCTGCAGAGAAATACATTAAAGGTGTTTTTATTATTTGACAAGTAATACTGTCACATCTTAATGGAATGTTTCTTCCTCTTACACAATTCAATGTAAAGTGGTAGTGTGGATTTTGTTCAAATGACTATATATCAAAAAATAAAGAAAACATGCTGTTTGTAATGTTTCATCAAAGATAAGTTCATAGGTTTACTATCGTTAGTGTCGTTTTCTTAAAGAAAATTGCATTTGTGACGATCATAAATTTATTCATATTACACTTAATGAAGGTATTCCGGAGTATCAAATTCTTAATACAAATTCCACACTTCAGTGAACAAATCTCTGCTTATTAATTTTGTTATAATATAACAAGACATTTACATCGTATTTTACATGTAATTTATCTTTGTAAAATGTTTAACAGAAAATATTTATATCATATATTTTATACTCAGAGATATTATCCTCATATGGGGTGTCTGACTCAAATGTACACTCTGATTAATGTTGTTGCATGCCATGTTTGAGTGCAAGCCTTTGATGCACTAATTGAAATAATTTTTATTTAAAATTGTTGTTAATTAACATTAGAAACCTTGATATAATTTACTGGTTATGTAGAAATAAAACAAATTAAAGTTTTAATTCCGTATTATGTATTTTGGGACACTAAATATTTCTTTTTAATGTCTGATAAACTACCTTAGAAAATTCATTAGTTTGTTCATTGTATGGTCTCATAGGTGTCAGCTATTAAGAATTCTATGCCTTAAAAAAGTTAGGATTACATCTCATGGGATGAATTTTGATATCCAAAAAATTAGCCACATATATTTTAAGATCACCTCAAAAATTCTCCAAATCATTATTTATGTACCAAAGTGTTCCAGGGTTGTTTGTTTCACTTTATTTGAGATCAGTTTTTTTAATGTGTAAATTTAGAATTCAAAGATTTGAGAACTACTCTTTGTTAAGCTTTGCATGCATGAAATGCTGAACTTTGCTACTACAGTGTAAATTTAAGTCGTGGAACAAAGCAAAATTCTTATGGTAAAATAATTCAACTCTGCAGAAGAGCTCATTTTCACCTTAAGGACTCCTTTCTCTTTAGAATTCAGTATAAATTAGCAATGGGTATAATTTTAAATGTCAAAAATATTAAATGACAATACATTTTAGTAACAGATTAAATTATTTACTTTCTAATGTTACTCTTTACCTCATGTAAAATCTAGTGCTTGTAACACAAGCATACAGAGGTATTGTAATGATGGTACTGAAAAATTAAGCTGCAATTACTATTATCTTGGAAGACCAAATTGTACTGTCTATTTGGAATTCACTTGGATCTTTTTTTCTTGTCTGATGAATCAAAATGGAGAAACTAGTATTTAAGCGTGACCTGTGAATCATTTGTAATAAAAAGAATAGGATTTATCAATGTTAATTTAGTATTTCAGTTATCTTGTATCCATTTCAATTATATGAGCATTAATTTTCATCGACAAACTTGCTTACTGATTACTTCTTTCAACTTTCTTTCCCCCCAATGTTTTACAACTTTTGTTTGGTAAGACAGTTGATGAGATCATAATAATATATGTACAAATCACATATAAAATAATTTACAAGAACCAACAACATTTAACAGAGTGATTAACTGTTTATATCCTGTTGAAACAACTAACAAGAACCTTATAAAATATCTCGTGTAGATCACATTTACTGCAATTTACATACAGTTTAGCAATTCCAAAATTAAATTTTGTACAGAGATAAAAAAATACACACCATTTACGTTCAGTTGTTCCCGAACCTGTTAATGTGTTAATTATTTATAAATATTTTACACAAAATTTATAGAAATGATATACAAAAGCATTCCCATGTTGCACTTGTTCCCATTTTTCGAGACCACGTCTTTCGCAGCCACTCACAAGGAATGTTCCTTGTCTAATGATTACGTAACAAAATCTGGGAAAGCTTTTACTTTATTTGGAACTTATTGATTGTTCGAAGCATCACATGTAATTGGACCCAACGTCATTGGAATGCTCTAATGCTCACTCACTGTTTTCCTGACGAAACATATTAACAGTAGAGTCTATAAACTATTAAAGATATAAGATCAAAAAGAAAACATTTCAAAAATTTATAGTCTTAACTGTTGTAGGTACTATCGTGTATCACTTCGAGTAAATCACTCAAACATTGGCACATTTATTTGAACTTCTTCTTCTTGGCGTAGACGGAATGTTCTAGGAGTATCGAATTCTTATTTCGAACGTCCCGGGAAATGATTCAGTGAAGCAGAAGGTGGCCGAGCACTTCCAGCTACGAGTGCGTGAGCCGACCACAGGCTTGCGGTTCCCTGGGAGAGTTGTCATTGTTGCACGTGGTAACTTGAACGAGTAGAGAGACTGCATTCGGCCTCATTTGGCCGCCTTGGGCAAGTGGCGCTTCATATGCAAGGCCAGGTGGTCGGAGCGGGCGAAAGAGCGCTCGCACACGTTGCATTTGAAGGGTTTGGCTCCTGTGTGCTTCCGGTAGTGGCGCGTCAGCTCGTCCGAACGCGCGAATCGCCACTCACATTCCGGCCAGTGGCACTTGTACGGTTTCTCACCTGGAAGCAGAAGAAACATTCCACATTGGTGAAGGTCTTGTTATTTTCTGAAAAAAATCAAACCGTTATTCGTATATTTCTTCCGTGTACACTACACGTGGAGAAGATATCTGATAACTTTCGGTCAGGTGACAATGGCGACGAGTCGGGGATCGAACTCGGGACTCTTGCTTTCTCGCAGATGTGTTAACCGCTACACCACCCGTTCGTCTTCCACAACTGTACACCATTTCCACCCAGATCTAAACCCTGGAAGACCTGAGACACATCCCCGGACAGGAGATAAGTGGAAATGGTCTGGGTGGAAATGGTGAACGGTTGTGGAAGGCGTACGGATGGTGAAGTGGTTAACACTCCTACGATCAGAGCAGGAATCCAGAGTTCGATTCCAGACTCGTCGCCATTTTCACCTGACCGAAAGTTGTCTCGGGTCGGGACGTTGTTGTAACCAAACTGGAATAATCGGAATACCACCTGGGCCACACTCATGTCGAGCATAGCTCAAGAGTAATTCGCTAATATTTGCTTCCAAGAGAAACAAGGCCAGGCTGGACACGAGTGTGACCCAGACTGAATCGGAATGTTTCGAGATGACAAGCACGAACATGGGACCAGAAGGGACTATGAACGTCACGTAAGGTGTTGTGTATCCGGTTCTGGTAGATCGCAATCACTCCATAACTCGAAAAAACTTGTGTCTGGAACGAAAATGGAGAAATTGCACTTGTACTCTTGGACATTGTTACGTCATCATTTTCCTCCAATGCCCCAGTTTCTGAGCAGTGGTTTACAATGATAGTTTAATTGTTTCCGATTTCTTAACTGATAAAAAATGTTGTAGCATGTTTGCACAACTTTCGAGATGTTTTGTGGAGTATCATTATCGAATAACTGAAAGAATTCGCGAATTGAAATAAAACTTGTCACCAGCAAGTAACTTCACCATGTACACTCCCACTGATGTTCTTGCATATTGTTACTTCGTGGACGTGTTCCAGTTCACGTTAACTTGTTTCCGATTACACGACGATTATATTTATTAATCAACTAACAGATCATCACTACGAAACGATACAATAGTACGTTGAAATACATTTTGCTTTCAAAGATCAACATTCCGGAAACTAATTTCACTCATTCGTTAGTAGATGGTCTTATCTGCCAAGAGCTACTGCGTTATTGGTTAATGGAACATATGTACATGTGTTGTGGTAGCGTCCACGCGTGTTCCATCCACAGATACAGACGCAGCGGTCTCTTCTCCACGACAACACGAGACAACAACTGCGAGGGTTGTTGTCGCCGTCTCTCTCGCACATCCGCTTGGAGGCGGGAAGGTACGTGCGCAATGGCTTGTGCGCACTATAGTCAGAGAGGGGGATCGAGTTCCCCCTCCCAAGTCGATGTGCGAGGGAGACAGAGATACCCAACTTCCTTTTCCCCTCCGGAGGGTCTACGGTTCCATCCCCTTTCGGCGGAAGACTCCCTCACGTACTCCAGCCCAACATCTCTCCTTCCCACTTCGGCGGGAGAGCAGACAAGAAATAGAACAAAAATGTAATTTACATTTTAACGACCTATACGTTTTTCTTTCATACATAATTATAAATCGAACATCCTTGTCACTCAGGATTGAATCCGTATTTTTGAACAGAGCTCTTTCAACTTTCAATTTGTTGAGCATTTTTAATATGGGGTAATGGATCCTTTTGATGGAGTCAGCGTGGCTCAGTGGGTAGAGCGCTGAACTGCTGGCTGGATGGCTGGAGTTCAAACCCTGGTGAGCTGGGGATTTTTCGTCACACCTCAACATCCAGACTGACTCCCAGGCCTACTCAGCCTGCTGTAAAATGAGGACCGGGGGCTATCCTGGGGTCAAACCGGTCGGAGCGAGATGCTGACCACATCTCCTCCTCCTAGTGCCGAGGTCTAGTAATTGCGGAGCTCTACCCTCCGCGACCCCCTTGGGCACCTTCGGGGCCTGTTGTGGGATAGTTTGACTTTGGATCCCTTTGATACTTCGCTTCTGGCCGCTTCTACTTTTTATTTTCTACTTGACACTTTCTACTTCATACTCCCCGCTTTGATATTACTATCATTATAGACTGGGATGTTCCGCGGAGGCGGATTAGCCAATTACATTACGTACTTTTACTGCCTTGCGTAATCTTACGAAGTGAAGACTTAGGTTTGTTGTTTCGTTTCGGAAACTGTTGTTGAAAGCCAAACTGAAATATTTTGAATCGATTTATAATCCAAAGTCACTGAAATAAGAGTTAATACAGAAAAATCCTCTGATGCAAGTCTGGAGTCTGGATACATCGACCCATGTTTTAGATTTTTGAACAATAATTCTGATTTCGTTTTGGGGTAGTAGTGATTTCTCCAGTCACAGCTATCATCGATATTTTCTAGTTATGATGCATTTTTAATGTAAAAATTTGAGATAAAGCGTGCAAGATGCGATAGAGAAGTTCCACCTCCAACCAAGGTCGGATCCAGAATTTGATTTTGGGAGGGGCCATGAAGAGAAGTACCACGGTCACTTTAACGCATTTTATTTTTCAGATTAACATCTTGAAACTGCAATTTAAGAGAGTTTTTTACGTAAATAAAGTATTAACTCCATATTATTGACCCCAAATTCTGTAATAAAAACTGGTTATTGAGATTGGGTCGAAAAAAAAAACACTATTCCATGCTGCCGACGTTTCGAAAATTTGCATTGTAGCTGTCATAAAGAATCCCGAAAAAAATATTTTTTGAATAATTCGTGTTTTCAGCCGAATTTTTTCTTTGGACGTTTCTTGTACTGTAAACTGTATCTAGATAATTTTCTATTAGATAAGTGGCATGGAATCTCGCTTGAGTGCGAGCGTACCAGAAACAGTGAAATATTGCTCATGCCCCCATTAATGAAAGCAAAGTCGTTTGTTGAAAGATTTTACTTGTTCCTTTTTGTCCTCTTCGTATGCCGCGAAGCAAAGGAGGCGCGTGATTGCGAGGGGGACACTGCATCATAAAAATGCGTCGCTGCTCAGGATGAGAATGCGGCGGGTGTTCCGGGGTCGTTGGCCAAACGCAGACTGTCCGTCAAGTGATCGCCGCGGGGCCATCGCGCATGCGCCATAGTGCGATGAAGGGAATCGTTTTGGGGGCCACTGTTCAGGACGGAACATTGTTGCTTTACGAAGGTATTCTGTGCATTGCGTTGACTGAAGTGAAGTTGCCAACTATTCACGACACTGGGAAGTATTCACCAAAGTAGTTCTTATTAATTAATAATCCATTCTACTCATTTTTTATATTGATCGAGAACATTTATTTAGTGATTTTAAAACTTGATAAATTATTTAGACTGTCATTTGACTCCTTTGACAAGGGTCGCATTGCCTCCAGTCACGTGATGCGGCTGCCATTTCCGTTAGAACAGTATTTTCCACAGTTTTTGTGAATTATTCTTAAAAATGCCCCTTAAGGTATGACAATCTGAACATCATAGCGTTTCTATTTTCAGTTGCTATGTTTTAGTAGGTTTTTTTCTCTTTTTAAGCCGATACTTTTGCCAAAGTATCATAAAAACATGAACCCGCGAAAGTTTTCCCATATATGCCCATAGTAATTTAAAGTCAAATAATTCAGTTTGGCGCCGTAGGTGTATGAAAATTCATCGCCACTGGATAGAGAATGGATCAAACTATCATTTAAAACATATTTTTGGGATAATTAAGCCTAGTCGCTCTGACGCACATTATACCCTAAACAAAAGACGCGAGAAAAACTAAAAATGAATTAAATTTTTGTTTTTGGAAGACTAGCTTCCACATCGCCGTTTTCTAGGCGTTTCCGTGCGTAATTTCGTACAGTGTGGAACGTTTTGTGCTCCATCATGAGAGTCAAGACCGGTGCCTGATTGATCGACATGCATGATTAATGGTAAGAGAGATTCGTTCCTGGAATCAGAATCAAACGCATGTGTGTGAGATTATGCGAGGGCGTGCATAGTCTCGGCTCAGGAAGGTCCTTGCGTCCACGTCCCACGCATGGCAATTGCGCTCCCTCGCCTGATTATGGAGTACGGACACGCTTATCGCCGACGAGGGGAGAACTTGGCGAATTGAGAAACATGAGGTACGAAACATAAATCATCCATGATTCATCCCTACGCTTGTTTGTTGTTTTTTCTCGTTAGAAAAAGGGAATACAAGACGAGCTGGATGAATTGTAATGTAGTTTAAAATTTAACAACGAACAAACAAGCACTCATCTCACCCAAATAAAGACGTAACGTGATCAAAGAAGAGACTTCATTGCAGTGCACAAGTCATTCAATTTGGGAGAAAGTGCTTCGTCTCGAGTGCTGGGTCGATGCTTAGCCGCGAATTGTCGAATTCTGTCCGCGCTCCAATCCATCTCTTCATCCTCTTTACTTTCTATTGTAGTATTTGTAAATGCGTGCTATTGAAGTTTGCTTACATGGAGCGATGGGAGGTAGGAGGGGGGTGGTAAGTTTATTGTTAGTTAATGGGCCGCGTGGAGGGGATAAGTGTAGTTAGTGACAGTAGTAATAGTTAGTGACACTAGGAGGTGGATAGAGGAAGGAGGGTTCGCGTTTCAATTGCTACAACTATATATTCTGTCTCCGTCGGGAATTGAACCAATAGTAACTCAATGATAAGCAAGCATGTTAGCCAATGAACTACTACTGTCTTCTCTCTACGCCAGCCTCAAAGTATATAGTAAATATAGTAAATAAATTTATTGTCAAAAAATAGTACAAACTGCGTGTGACCACGTGGAGGACAATAAACTAATTTACTCTTCGGAAGCAAGCTAGGGACCATCCCATCAATTCCGATCAAGGGCCCTAAGGCAGAGGCGGATTCAAAAAAATTCAGCAAAAGTTCCTAGATAATATAAAAAGTTAGCTGCGAGTTAAAATACTAATAGAATGTCAATATGTTTGTAATTTTATGCAAAAAATTACATGTACAAGTTATTATCGAACTATAGATTATTCTGAGTATAATGTTTAAAAATCATAAGAGTTGAAAAAACACTAAATTCACGATTTATTGTTACAATAAACACGCCCCTACACAAAGCCTAGAGAACCCGTATAAGAAATCCACCTCTACCCGAAGGAAGAACGGAGAAAAACCCGGGCCAGGATGGGGCTACAGAATTAATGTACACAACCGTGTAGATGAGGCTATGGACCGTGATAGCCCGAATTTTCTTCTCTCCCTACAAGCACGCGCTCTCATCTTATAAGAAACAATACGACTCTATTCCCCTAAGTTTCGAAAGCTTTTAATTATTCTTCTGAAATATTATGCTCTGACAACAATATCTAAAAGCGTGTCTCAATTATTACTTAAAAGTGGGGAATTTACCTTTCTCTCGACGTGATTTAAACACACGAAAGTTATTCATAACAATGTAGAAGGTGCCATGCAGATATTCTCACTTGATCCACAACTTTCATGTTGGGGGCTCTTAACTTGTTTCTGCAAGTTGAGCTGCAATTTTAGAAAATCCGGTATGCAACGGGAATGTAAGACTTGTTTTTACATGGTTTGTACCACAATATCCTTTACCTTTTACCGGTACATTATTTCCGGATATCGACTCCTTTGTGATAATGGTGCATTGCCACTGTCGAAGAGACAGTGATGTGAAACAGAATTTTCAAATTATACATTTGACCATTTCCCTGAAGTCGCCTCAAAGTTAATTTGTTCGAAGGATTTTGACTAAAACGAGATTCCAAGGTTTTACTTTAATAATCGTACACGTTCATGTCCCTATGACCATCTAATTTTTCAAAAACTCCTTTTCGACTATTTTTACGTTCTAATGATTTTTGTGTTATCGGTTCTTCTTATAGTGTTTTTTATTATAAAAGAATATCGATAATTAGTTTTCTTTATGAAAATTGATTTCTCGCCATTGTATGTTCGGAAACTAAAATTTTTCGCAACATTAAATTTTATCTGATGAGACTAATTAAAAGTTCCGATGTTTAAATAATTTCTCGCCTCTAAAGTTACTGCGACCGTCTTCTTATTTCATAATACATATTTACTATCTTCATGCTAAGATCTCGCATAGTTCAAATCTCGTCGCGATAAAGAAAAGCAATAGTTTTGTGCAACATGGGGAATTTTGGCGAATCCACATTTTCCTGAAATCGGACTATTATCGGTTAATAATAAAATAATGTAAAAACGTTCGATGCGATGGCATTTTTGTATCTATTACTACGATATAGAGTGTTAAACAAGGCTACAATGAAGTAAAATAATGCCCACAGATATTCATTTAATGATGAATTAGACAAAATCGATGCAATTTTAGTTTCAAAAACTTGCAGCATTCATCAAATCTGTTCTACTTTGTTTTGATACCTAATAGTGTTAGACATAAAGTATATTCGAGAAGTCATTTGTTTCATCTGCAAGAAATTGTAGAGTGTAAATGGCGGATACGAATAAAGTAACCTACACACATTAGGTACTCATGTCATGTCGTTCTGGAAAGAGTTGCATTGAACGGATTTGGGCAAGATAATAAGGCAGGTATCTTGTCACTTCTTGAGATGAAGCTTAGGGTTGTTGCACCTTCTCATTTCTTAATCACAAGCACACGACTGCATCTTCAGCTGTCTACTGTTCAGAACGGTATGATTATTTACGGTCTACTTATTCATCCCCAACTTATGAATTCCGGAAAGATATTTCGTTGAACGCTTTCAACTCAAATGTATGAACCTCTACCGAAGGAGAGTTTTGGCGCGGAGTCCTGTGGTAGGTGACCGGAGTCAAGTGGTCGCTGAAGACGGGGAAACTCGAACCGCTAGCAAATATCGCGCCGTGCGGCCACTGCTCAGTCAACAGTGCGCGTGCATCCACTGCGCGTGGACGTCTTGCGTCCGGCCCTTCAGTGCGAGATGGTTTTTCAAGCAATTGTACTTCCCCATCCGTTCTTGTAATTCCTCGTTAGCCCGGTATTTTACCGATTGATCATTAGTCGTAAATTTTAACCATGTCGCAGTTACATAAATAATCCAAATGGTAATGAGTTCACAAATCTCTATTAACTTGGGATGAACCAGTAAATAAAATACAACGATGCAATAATTCTTTAAATAATAATCGGAGGACCGCATGATACATGTCGTGATTTATAAAAAGACGTAATAAAAATGGGTACGTATATAATAAAAACATAACAAGGTAAATGAATAAAGTGTAGAGGTAAGTGGGTGCGAGTTAGGAGTTACGGAGAATATATTTCAACTGGATCTGCTCTCACAATGCCCTCAAATGGCCATGTGTCTGAGATGCTAAAATTTGATACAAGAAGTTGGAAAACTAACGTTGAATTTATATTTTGTTCAAAATACAATATAACATCGTCAGTTTCAAACAAAATATTTGTTGTAAAGTATTTTCAAAAAATAATACAATTTTTCGATATCATTGCAGATCCTCGCCAGATCTAAGAAAATAAACTATAGTGACACAGTTCTTTAAAGTAAATTATATTCAAAAGTTGAACATATTAGAAGATCTCCTAGAATCGTCTTACTTCATGCAATGACGGGAGTAACACTCGAGATACGAATATTGGGAACGTATCATTGATGCTTCCGAATTCTGTTCCTCACAAGCATCCACATCGACTAGGCAAATCGCTGGCTCAGGGCGAGCATGTTGATCATCACTGAATCACATCGGGTTCAATTCCCGGCGGGGTTACAAAAACAATTTGTAACTTTTTTCATACAACCGTGACAGTTGAAAAACCGAACCCTCCTCCTTCTATCCACCTCCTACTACTCGTAGTATCTGGGCTCTAATGACCTCGATGTTGGCGAGCCCTAAAGCCCCCCCCCAAAAAAAAAAAATCGTAGTATCGCTAATTCTAACTATTTCTAACACCTCCACGTGGGCCAAGTTGTTGGTGAAGCGACCCACCTACTAAGAATTGCGCATTACATTTCCAATGTTCATGTACAAATACTACTATAAAAACAGTAGATCGACCATCTTTCTTTAGTAATGGCAGCGCCAGTGTTTACGAAACTAGAAAGTGAGCAACGCCCTTCCGATTGGACGGTACTGTGGATATTTCAGACTGTGCTCTCCCCCTCCCACCCTCAGTATTCAGTTACGGGTTTTTAAATATATTTATAGTGCATATGAATGAAGATATAAAATATCAATTAACATTATTAGAAGTAAAAGAAAAATCACGGTAATGGCAATTGCATAACTATGATGATCGTATATAATTGTGGGTAAGAAGTGCCTGGTTCTCTTCCTAACGCCGCCACTACTTTCATCCATCGTTTTACAATATTATTATTCGGGCAATAAATGTAAGTTTAAATCGGCTTTTGTCTGTGAACGAAGCACAGTGCTTTCCCTTCTGTCTGAGATACATCCGCTGGCCGCTCACCTACGGGTCATGACCTTTGACTGTTCTGTGGAATGTTTTACGCTCGCAATGCATAATACTCGCTACCCACGACTGAAATGTTAATTGACACATTTCCCAGTAGCATGGACGCTGCTCCGCGACACTAGGGTAGTCGTGGGTATTATAAGAAACAATAATTCTTCGGTAAAGTAAGAATTCTTTCATTAAAAATTTACTTGAAAATATTCTTCTACTGACTAAACGTATGAGTTGCTCTTTGCTCTTGTTAATGATACTAAAAGTTAAAGAAACAAATATGTAACAATTTTTGTTTTTTAATTTAACACAAATTTCATCGAATTAACAAATTAAATTAACTTAGAAAATTAGTTATGAAAAAGTGTCTTTAAATTCATTTATTAAAAATTTACTGAAAATTATTTTCATAATGAATAAATCGCAACGTAGCTCGGTCCCCAATTAATCGTTGCCTCTTGAACTTACGTCGCCTGTCAAGTAACTTGAACCAGCTTCTTATAACTTGGGACATAAACGAAAGTTAAACCTCTGCGACTTCGATTCGTACACTCCTAATACTCATAGCAGCCCAAGGGACGTGGAAACGAAAGTTCTTAATGATTTATGAATGAATCATTCTTGATAGCGCACTAATGACAGTGGTGGCAGCCCGATGTCGTGCGACACACACATATCCATACACTCATTCAAAAGCTTCACCTCAGAGCGGAGTACGGTGGGGACAAAGAGACAACTAAAGAATGTGGTTCGCCTCGACTCTGTTTCCCCGCCGCCTCCACCGCCCCCGCCGCCCTTCTCGCTACAACAGTGGCTTCTTCTTGGGCCCCATTCATATCCAATTTACCCTACGCGCTGTTGCCAACTTAGTTGAGAGACTGACGAGCCATATCCAGCCGAGAACGAAATCATTTTGTCAAAATATGAACGGAAGTCAAGTTGTCAACTATTCACGAAACTTGGAAATATTCACCAAAGATTTCTAATTAATTACAACTCGTCTGATTTTTTACTTAGACGAGGGCGATTATTTTGTGATTTTAATACTTGATAACAAATGTAGACTTTTGTTTGACACTATCAAGGGTCGCATTGTCTTCGGTCACGTGATACGGCTGCCATTTCCGTTTGAACAGTTTTTGGTAATTTATTCTTGTTAATACCCCGGAAGGTGTATTAATCTTAAGGGCATTGTTTACATTTGCTATGTTCTGATAGGCTTTTTTCGCTACGTTACTTTTTCCGATACTTTTGAGAGGATCCAAAAAATATACGCCCGCCAAGGTTTCCCCTTGTAAGCTTCTGGAAATTTAATGTCAAATAATTCAAAATTTTGCGCTGCAAGGGTGTGAAAATTCTTCGCCACTCGATAGGGAATGGTTCAAACTATTAAGTGAAAATATTGTGGGGGTACACTTTTTAAGGGAAGGATACAATTCTCAATTTTAGACGGTTAAAATGAAATTTGTAAAAATGTTTACACCATCCTTGTTGTGGTAATCACCAATTGTCTTTTCTTTGCTTTNCCCCCCCCGCCCCCCCAATCGCCAGTGTGGTACTTAAGCCTAGTCGCTCTGGGGGATATAAGTTCTGAAAACCGCTTTAAAGCAGAGGGCTTTCGATAAATGTGCTTGTTTATCGCCTCGAATCTTTTGGAGTAGCTAATGACAACCATTTCTAAACAAAAAAAAAAGAGTTTTTTTAACGGAACAATTTCGCTGACGAGTTTATGCGTTTCCCCGAGATTCATACTGAGAATCTGTCGTTTTGTTTCGAGAACTATATTGTGTAGTTATGAATTGCGATTCTATATCAGTCGTAGTTCTGGAAGTGAAGGCGTCACGGAGAAGTCGTTATCTCTCTCTCTCTTTCCGCTCACGAGGAAATTGAGAAATGGACTAATGAATGTGGATCCAGCAGACGTTGACAAAATTTCCTTCCCCCCGGATTACTTACTGGATTCGTCCTTGCACACAGCGCATACTGTGTCAACTTCTGCCACACACCTCCTCATCCCTGATAGTTTCGTCTTCCGTGTTCTTGGAATTAACAGTGGAAATAATATACGTTTATCGCACCGGAAGTGTGTATTTTGTTTTCAGTCTTGTTACTTGCATTTGCGTGGTTCTTTTGGAATTCACTTCTGTATACAATAACATCGCTGTGCGTATAAAAATCCTTTACCATACGGGTCGAAATTCAATGGAAAGGATAAGTCGTGATAAGTAATTAAATTCCGGTGATTTTAACTAGAAACTGGGTTCTAGATGTTGTGAATCAAATGAAAAAAATTAACGAGTAGAACACGTTCCTCGATGTATTTTGACTGTGCGCTTCGGTCACTTGCCTTCATTCATTTAACAGAGACATCGACCACTTTTCTCTCCCACGTCGTGTGGTGGCGCCACATTGATTCCACTGACGACTGGGGAAAAATGTAGAATCATTCCAAATCTCGTTAACATAACAGAGTACAGAAATACCTCGATTTACATGGACTTCGGCTATCGTCGGTAAACCCACGCGACCGCGCTGCTAGGCTTGTAAAATGAATGTTTGCAAACTTATTTAATATGAATTTGCTTGTCCGGGACAAGCTGCTTCTTAGTAGAGAAAACTACAAAATGTTAACTCGTATGGTGGACGTCACTTCTGCAGATATCCAGGGGCATATTAGCGACTACGTTCAAACGTCAGCGCTATCGTGACCAGGTTACCAGCAGCAACTTCTATTGTGTAAATGCGACCTGTGTAAAGTTTCCGTGTGATCTTATTGTATATTTTTCTGATCTTTGTTTCATTTTAGTAAGTACAAGTCCAACTCGCCAAATGTAGGTATAGGTTTGCCAAGTTTATTGATCAATCACGTGACTGATATCACGCATCTGAGAATCAATAAAGCGATCGCCAACTAGTTCGTTCTCTTTCCGTATAATTTCACAGGCATTACTCAACCGTGGTAAAATCCACTTGCAGGTATTTCAAAGCGTGCCATGGCTCCGCCACAAAGATTCGTTTCACTACATGAGGGTGATAGCTTCTTGCTGTTTACGGGCAACGCCTTATTTGATATTCATATCACCCTATTTATCGTTTTAATTTTTATCGTAAATTTATTATTGTGTAGAATGTTTAGGTGCATTTGATGAAGCGATTTGTTACTTTCAGTGTGCTTATTTCGTTTAATAAGCAGGAAGGGACTGCGCACTCACCTGTGTGTATTCGCTGGTGGGCTTTCAAGTGGGAGCTCTTTGTATACACCTTCACGCAGCCTGGAAATAAAATAAGGCGTTAAAAATTGAATATTCATGTAAGAATTCGAATGTAGTAGAACTACTTTAATTTGGTTTTTAAGAATCTAGATTTTTTGAAAGAATAGGAATATTTTCTTCCTTAAGATTTATTAACTTTATGGGTACGAGAATAGGTCTTTCTCCTGTAACTTCACTCAAAGCACGTATCACTTATATCAAGACGGTTATTAAGAGTGTCTTAACATTTTGTTCACGTATTTTATATTCCAAACTCAAATTATGAAGCTATTGTAGGACCAGTGTTTAATAAGTCGAAAGTTACAACATAAAAATAGTTATATGCTTGATTCTCGGTTTGCTCGAATACCATTTTCTACTACTTGATTTTAAAGGAACCATCAAAACTCTTCTTAGCTAAATGGCCGTGATCACTCTGGAACTTCGCGAATGGATGTTCCTTGAACAATTGAAATGAGAAGTGGAGAACCCATCTGCGTCACACATTCGCTTCCACATGAAATTAACGAAGGTAGCCTAAGTAATGACATTTAATGTAATAAGGAATGAACAAGGAAGACAAACAAGAGGAAGGAAAAATTAGTGTTTGACCAAGATGCTCTCTCTTCTTAATGTGTAAATGAAGATATAGAGAGGAGAAAATCGAATGAGCCGATTCTCAGATATGATGATGTTCGGGAAGTGAGGCGGCAGCAAACCGCTAGTTGAATTAAATGAAGGAGAAACCGATAAATCGGGGATCAGGAATAAATAAAGCAAGAATTGGAGAGAATAAATGGAGTATAAAAATAAATATAATCGAAGTAAATTGGCTTAGACTATTCAAAGCCAAGTACGCATGGTGTTGTGCATAAAATTACTTCCAAACACAGAGATTTGCAGGAGGTAGGAAGAATTGGAAAGCCATCGGACTGATGAAAAGAAGTACATGTGTTGACGTAAGGTCTTCGGCAGATGTTTGAGTTACAGCGCAGAATTTAAACCTTAAAACCGAGAAATAGATTCTCTACGATTATAATATGGAAGGATACATCCGATGTCTTTCGATTACCCGTGACATTAAATAATAAACTGAAAAACATAATTGAGGAATATGTAGTATAAATTTGTTTATATTAATGTATTGTTCACATTCTTGGTGAAGTTGTGCGAGGAAAATACGATCTAAGCGAGTTGGATATTTAAGGTCGAGGATCGGTGATGCTTGTGGGAATCCCATATAAAATATTTATTAATGCGAGTGGTATGTTGTTTCCTCAATGTACGATTTGAACAGAAGAAACAGTGATCGTGAGAGCTTCGCGTTCTCCTACCTGGGTAATCACAATGATGAATTCTCCGCTTTTCCAGCTCCGGGTTGTTCCGCCTGTTGTACTTGACCGTGGGGACGGCCGTGCTCGGGGCGGGTGTGAGTGGTGGCGCTGGGGTGGCAAGACTGGAGGTCGGCGCTACTCCGCCTCCACTGTTGGTCCCATGCGGCTGCGTGGGGACAGGGTAAGGCGGCGGAGGTGTTCGGCGAGGGGGCATGTTGTTGCCCGGGGACCCGGGTTCGGAGATAGGTGGGGTGGGGGGCGGCACGTACTGTAACCTCTGTTGAAGTTGATGCTGATAACCCACTGCCAAGCCATTATTGAATTTGAAGGGATGCAGGACGGGCTGCTGCGGGTTGGTGGGACCGGATTGGGTTCCCGACTGCGACAGGTGGTGGTGATGGTGGTGGTGGTGATGAAGATGGTTATGTTGGTGGAACTGTTGAGGACTGTTCCCTGGGTTGCTGAACGGTGAGGAGGGAGCGCCCATCAGATGCACCGTCGGAGGGGGAGGCAACTGGGGACTGGGGAGCTTCTCAGTTTTAATATTGGGGACATTGAGAAGGGGTAGGTTTGCACAGGATATCCCCGAGACGATGTCCTCGGATATCTCCATTTTGACTTGAGCGCCAGCGTTGGACAAGGAACTGAGCATGTCCGCATTTTCGGGGTCCAATTTCTGGATGCTGGAGGTGATATCTTCCCACAGTGGAGGCTTGAGGAACACGTCGTCCTCCGGGTGAGAGGCGATTGTCCGGGAAGACACGAAACTCATGCTAGCGGTGACCGCAGCGGACCTCAACGTGGAGTGTGGCCCGGGACCCGAAGGCACGTCGAAGAACTCGTCGATCTGCGAGGCGGACTCGCGTCTCGGCTTCAAGTCGAGCTCTTGCACCGCGTCCGCGACCGCTGACGCCTCCTCCAAACGCTGAAGCTTGTCCAGCTCTTGCTTGCAGAAGATGGCGTCCAGTTCGCTTGTCTGGAACATAATAAGACATCGAACTGCAAATCTTCAAGATTGGGCGATACAGTATGATCCTTTCACTTTTACACCAATATTAGTTTCTTGAATAAAATGTTTTCCGCGGTTTTTGTACGTATGGAACATATTTTACTTTTAATGTGCGTATAATCATTCTACATTTTTATTAATTCGAATAATATGTAATAAGTTAATAACTTAATTTCACAAGAATTAGATAGCTTTGAAATCAGTTTTATATTGTAATTTGTGTTACATTTTTGTGTACCTCGCATTGGACTTGTCAGTAAGTAATAAAACGTGCTCAGCTAATTCGCACTCCTCCAAACACAATTTTATATTGTTCTTTGGGAAATGGGAACCGAATATTTTATATTTACAGAAAGTACCAGTCTTGTCAGAGTAATAGAAAATCAAAGGTCATCTTTCTAGTCCAGCAATACAAATGTTCATGCATATTGTGAGTGCACAACTTGCTCCTTTTTGTTATACCAATAAAGTGAAGAAAGTATAATTTAGTCACCTGTTTCTTCACGTTACGTTCTAAGTATTCTGAAAATTTTTAGGTTGAGTATTACTACCGTAGGAAGAAAAGGAACAGAGAGAAAAAGTCAGTTCCTTAAGCTTCAACTCCAGCTACTTAGCAATTTTTGTACGAACAATACTTTCAGTTATTTAACTCTTCCAATACATCGTTTTGTAATTGATCGGTGATGATGTATTGTTGGTTTAGAAGAGGAGGAGTTATTTGCTTTAAGACCATTTGTCGAAAGGAGAAATAGTAAGAAGTGCTTTAGAGCCCCCGGTGGCTCATGGATAGCGTTCTTGTTCACCGCTAAGTCGTATCGATTTCAATCCCCGGCGAGTCCAGAAATGATTTCTAGCTTTTCACATTTATGTCCCAGTTCATACAGCTGCGAGAGTTGAAAAGCGAACCCTCCTTCTATCCTCCTCCTAGTATCACTAATTCTAACTATTACTAACTACTCCTAACACCTCCACGTGGGTCAAGTTGTTGGTAAACCCAGCTAACTGTTCTTCCTACTAAAAATAACCCCTACCAACCACCTTCTACCTTCTATTGCCCCATATATATATATAAGCTTCAATAGCACACTACATTTCCTATTTACAAATACTACAATACAAGTGTATTATACAACTTGCGTAGTTCGTCTTGCGAAGATACGATGGTTCGTAAAGGAGACGACACGGAAAAGAGGGAATCGAATTGGAGAAGCGGAAATAATTCTTAGTTTAGTGTGAAGCGTAGAGCATTTCTTGTCGACCTTGCGTGGCAGCTCAGTCTGGATATCTGAACTGACTTGAGACACGTCTAGGACCAATAATTAAGGTTGAGTCTTGAGAGATATGCTCTGACAACTAAACCATAGGAAGCAGACTGCTGTTAAGTCCTCTTTTTACACAGGAGGTGTTTATTTCGTCTAGGAAGGCTGTCCACAAACTACCGCGTTTGAAATTTTACGCGGAGTGTCATTTTGGCATAAGATTGGAGAAGATGAAAAGAAAAAGAGTTTCTTATACTTTGAATCATTATCTTACCGCGTAAGCTGAGAAATACCTAGGATTCCCTGAATAATGTAAAGTAATGCAGCTTGGTTTGCTTTGAAAGTATAAAATACATTCATTGATGAAATGTCTGTCGAACGTTGATATCAGTCTTCTTCAAAAACAATAACATAGTTCTGCGGTAATAACTTCCATTTCTGTTGTTTGCTTGTGCCATTTCCAATACTTTTCTGAATGATTTAAGTTAACACAGTAGATTTCTTCATCGTTTCCCAAAGTCCCATTATTTTAATGTTTATTTCAATTGTAGGGGAATATTTTTTTGCATTCTCCCCAAAGGTGGCCAAAGTGAAGGTAATTTGAGACGTACTCCTTGCCGGCGGAGCTAACCGGGGAAGCATTTCTGTCTGAAAATCATGGTGTTACCACACATTTTATAAATATTATCTTTGAAATAAAATACATCAACTCATCAAATAAATAATCAACAGTTAATACTAAATACTAACCAAATTTATTAATCGGTTACAAGTGGCAAAGTATGCCTTTCTCAGTTAAGAGTTCAGGTGTAATGGGGTGGGGGACCCTTTCCCCCATAGCTCCTTGCAGTAATAGCTTAGAGGTCAAGTCCGCTATCAGTCACAGCTGGTACATCAATTACTGCCGGTTCAGCGATGTGCCTACTTAATTTATGGAAAACATATCTTTGGAAATTGTTATAATTTCACAAATGAGCCAGTTTTCGTCTCATTACATTCGGCACGCTTTTATAAAAAATATTATGTAACTACTTGACATTAATATAAAATAAAAAAGTACAGTTAACCTATTTCCACGAACTTTCATTCATTGTTTACAATGTCGTTTGAATGAACATCCTCATCTTTATTAAATACGAAATGAAAAATGTTAAGTAAGAACGATTTTCAAAGTTCTAAATCGTGAATTTATCTCAAGTATTTACCGAAATCATTTTTTCATTGTTTTGAACAATACATTTAATTTAAATCGTTGAGATTTCGTTTAGTTAAACTTTCTTGAAATTGCTTTTATTTTCTAACGTGGTGACCAACAGAAAACAAATTGGTGTCTCATTGAAGAAAATTTATTTTCTTTCAAAACGGTCCGATCCGATACAAAAGTATCTTAGCTTGCTTAGTTTCAGCGTAAATAGCGAAATGCGCGTAACTGGGAATGATTGTTTCAAGATGGCCACTGCTCCCCCCCCCCACACACACACACACTAGAAACTGCGGTATACTATCGGAGGTTCAGTCTCACATGATATGCACCTATATGATTCAGTTCCAGTCTTTCGCGCATAATGCAGTGTGTACATTGAGTGAATATGTAAACCTATAGAGGTGGGTGTTCTAGTAAGTATTTGTAAGTATGTTCATTATCGATAATGGAGAGGATAATGCTGGTCGTTGGAGAACGTTGTATTATCTAGCCCTGGTGAAGGAAATATTCCTTTCCGATACGCTGACTAGTGAATTGTGTTTTTCGTGGGATCTCTGTTCGATTATACATCATACGGAAGGTTGTTTCTGGACCTAATCCAAATGTGTACCAATTTTAAGCTTTATTATTTGCAGTAAACTTCCATTTTTGAGATTTACCATGACTAAAGTAGTCAGGGATTCTCTCGTCAGCCAAACAATTAATGCTTTATTTTAACGTAGGTGTAATGCTGTAAGGAAGGTTGGGAGAGAAGAGAATCATAAGTGATATTTATAGTATATGAGAATGTGTCCCTCATGAACATCATACGTTCATATTTTCATTGTGGAGGGATGATACTTTAGCCCGCAAGATCTCTTTTGATAAAACCATTTGGTGTTGGGGTGTTTTCAAGAGGTTGGGTGAGGTGTGTAGAGATAACTAATAATAATATCATAATGCTATCGTCTTTACCAACGTGAAAATGTGTGAAATTGGCGGAAAAGGCGAAAGAGACTCAAGTATACGGAGACGAATTGCTCTGGCTGCAGATTTACCAACAATTCTCGGAAATGAAACGGTTAATGTTAATAAACTATTGATTTTTATGAGTAGATCGGGGCTCCTCCCTCAAGTTCTCGGGAGGGTTTAAAATTTGCATTCCGTTTTCATCTTTACTGTCTTCTTTGTTTTCATCGTTCGTTTCTGTAATTCGAAAATATAATATTTAAAAATTGTTTTCCTTTTTTGTGAAATAATGTATTGGTATTCATTTTTCTTATCTTTTCTTTCATCTTTCTATTTAGATATTTGTTGATTTCAGGAGGTTTTTTTAGTGGGTATGGTCGAGATATTCGGCGAGTCCCACACACGGGGAAGAGTCATTACGGCTCTTCTCTATGGTGCGAAACCGCATTTTTCCCTACTTGCATGGGCTCTAATGACCTCGATGTTGACGAGCCCTAAAGCCCCAACAAAAAAAAGAAAAGAAGAAAAGGCGAAATGCGGACCCAGTTCTTCCTCAGATAAGGCGAGAGATAAATAGATATAAATCCGAGCGAAGTTGGGATGAAATGAAATCTTGGAAGAAAAGAAACAGAATATAAGAAATATTCCCTAATTAACCGGGAATGTCGAGTGTCTTGTAGACCAAATGTAATGTAAAAGATATTCAACACGGAGTCAAACCACAGACCTTGTGGTTACTAGGTCAGCGCGCTCTTATACACAACTCGAAGAAAACTTACGAGAGTATTTTAGTAACAATTTAAGTTCGCTAATCGTCATTCAGAGAAAATCGCTCGAAAGAAAAAAATATAAGACCCACATTATGAAGCCGCAGAGCAAATCTCCGTCACTCGTTAAATAACGAAGTTACACTATCGGTTATGAACTTTGAAATTAATTTCATAATCTAGTACGGTCTTACTAACGCAGTCAACGTAAATCCTTTACTCAAGTAATAGTGAGCAAAATATGACAGATTTCAATAGTCAGTCGACACAGAAAGAAAGACAAAAGCCTCAATATTTGTCAACAAAACAAACCTAAGAATTTGGAGAAAACTCATAAGTCTCTGTGACTGTGAGAATTGAGCAAAGACTTGATAAATATGGTAATTAAAAATAATTTGATGTAGGTAAGAAACATTAATCAGAGAAAGATGTTTTTCTTTACATCGCTAATATAAAGTGACCAGAAACGAACAATGTCTTCAGCCTCAACTTGAGTACGACAAATGAATAAGAATCCTATTTTCTCAAATATTTCGCGTGAAACGGGAAAAACATGTATTGAATTACAAATTCAATAGTATTTTGCGGACACATTAGCAATTAAACTTTTGATGTGATTTATTTTAATTTGTAAAATGCGGGTCAATATTATTCGTGGAAGCGAACCGGTACCCTTAAGTCCTTTCCTGAGCGGCGCGCGTCGAGTCCGACGCTAGCCTTGACATTTCAACCGCTCGGAACATGTGAAGCGGTAGTTGTCGCAAGGGCGGGCGCGCCACGATCGAGCCAAAAACCCGTCGGCGGCAATTCAACGAGAGACGGACGAGGAAATTCGCGCTTTCGGTAGCGATCTGGCGACATTATTTTTTTTCTTTAATGCGAGAAGAGACTGGTAGCTGCCATTTTGGCGAATGAACTTTGGACCGTGCGGAACTGATATTTGAATGAAACCGTCGTCAAGTTGTACGGGTTATTATGGATAAAACCTCTGAAAGTACGGTTTAGGAATAAATTCGCGAGTAATTTGTGATGGAATCGACATCAAAATCTGTCACTCTTTCCTCAAGTTTGACAAAAAAAAAAGTACGAACTTTGCATTGCCTTTCCGAATAGTGAGGAAAGTTATTGAACGAAAACTGGAGAACGCCAGTCAAACTAGAAACCATTCTCGAAATACATTGTTTTAATTTGATTGGAATAATATGAATAGCAGTTTTTAATACAACATAATGCATGAATTATTGTTTTAATGTCTCTTTTAGTATAAACAGAACAGATATTATTGAAAGTTTCATAAATGGTAATGTGCTTGACTAGCACCTGGCTCGCTCATACTACCTCTAGAACGCCCCAAATTGAAGATCTTCCCCATGTTATTTACATCCTCAGTGCACTTCCTCTTCATTGAAAACAAATAATTTACTACTCCGTAATTAATTGACACGTTCACTTCGAGTCGCGGTTTTACTTCGGACTTCAAACATTATCATTCTTATGATCACTTTCGGTCTGGTGAGAATGGCGACAATCCGGAACCGAACCCGGGACTCCTGCTTTTATCGCAGGGGTGATAACCTCTTTACCTCCCTCAAGGGTGTACAGTTCTTTAGGGCTCTAATGACCTCGATGTTGTCGAGCCCTAAAGCCTCATTTTAAAAAAAGTACAGTTGTGGAAGAACAACTGATGGTGTAGTGGTTAACACCGCAGGGGTCCTGGGTTCCTTTCACACATCTTCTCCATGTGTCGGGTGCACGGAAGAAAGATTTGCATTATCATTCTTAAGCCTATCCATATGTTGGAATACATATCAGTGGGGTCGACCCGCAAGCAGCGCGGTCGAGAGACCACCGTTAGTTGTGTGTCAGCAAACATCTGCCCACCTCGCGCAACCTCATGACCTCAGTCGTCTCTATATGGGAGCTTACGCACTCACCGGAAGCTACGTCCCTTCCTCTTGAATATGAGGGTTTCCACGGTTCGTCCCATACGTCTCTGCTTTTCATGGTATCCAACAATCTGAGGCCGGATTTTTTCTCCGGGTAATGGCGGATTTTCCATGGGCGGGAATGTCATTTAAGAGTTTTGTTATTGTTAATCTCAACTTTTTACTGCACATAATTTACGATTCATTTTCGAATAATAAATTGATAACAATACGTAGTTGATTTAAAAAACAATTATAAGTATAAAATTCGCCAATACCCTTGGTCCTTTGATCGGATTGTCCCTTGGTTGTTTCCGGCGATTAACTTAGTTTATTGTCCCCCACGTGGTCAAACGCAGTTTGCAACCGCTCTTTTGACGATAACGTTTACTTCACAAAACGATATTGTGTAGTTGCCAGTACCTACACGTACAGAGACCCAGAGTGGGAGTGTTTTTTGAGGCACAAATATGTCCAAAGTGACGTATTGAAAATTAGTACTTCATTTGATGGCCCCTTCGCTACTGACTGTTGCCAGTAAAACAATTATCTCTAGATTCGCGAGAACGTTCTTAAAACGTTAAAGGAACAGTAAAAAGTTGTTCGTATAGAGTTGATTCTTAGTTTTACGGATATTTTTGTGCCATTTTAAATGCTAACATTTCCTGTTTTATGGATATGAAGAAAATACGGAAATTTCAGAATGTGATGCTTTTTAATTTTCCAAAGACAAAAGGTGCTCCGCCTTTTCCTCGAATTTTCAATTTTTTATTTTTAGCTACTTTAAGTAATTTTCTTTACATTAAAACTTTTTATTAAATAACACCACCGGTTATACAGTAGCAGCATCGACGAATGTGGACATAGAGGACGCGGGAACTCTGCCTCTTCCTAAAAAGCAACAAGCGGCTCTTCATTGGAGCTTAAGGGCAAGACGATATGGAAATTTGTTGACGATTGCTGGTTTATCTTCTCACTGTTTTTTTCCTCCGCTACTTCATTTTCGACAAATGTTACTCGTGCATCTTCTCATTGGTATTTTTCCGAATAAGGGGAATGAATCACACTCCAAATTGAAGGAAGGAGAAGGATAATAAACGAATTATTGGAAACGAGTTATCATATCAAAGAACTAATAATGGACGAAGAAAGCCGCGTTCTTTCTAGGAGAGCCCAAATGTACTGGAATTCAGCCTATGCCTGAATTCCTAATAATTATTAATTATTAAACTTATGGGCTCTATATCGATTAATGTAAGATACTGAAAATGACTAATTAATGCGAGTCTATATCATTTTTACCCGACGAAGTATTTTCTGAAATGAGATTGGAAAACCACCCGAAAGCAGCGAATCTATCATTTACGTTCAATCTGATGGCAATGTAGCAGTGTCTTGTTATCTAACAACACTCCGAGAACCGAAAACTGTTTTAGTCAATTTCGCCGTATCTTTGTAACATTGACGTCCTCTCGTCGAGACGTCTGGAAGCCCGCGCTGTACGAGTGAAAGCGAGGAATTTGAACCGACGAAAGGCTGCTCACGAATGCATTAGCCTTGGCTAGTTTGCATCGCAGCTCTCGGGCGAACGAGTGAAGTTGCACTCGAAGTCTTCGTCTCTGAAAATGCGGATTTTCCAGTCATCCGGATCAGTCGGGACAGGACCTGGTGCGAATAATGAAATATATGGATAATTGAATTTCTTCTAAACAGGAATTATGCAAGACTTACAACTTTTTATGGACGTACAGTATATATTAAAAGGTCGTAAGTCTTGTATTGATTTAATTAGATGGTATAACGGACGTAAATTGTAGTAGAATTTTTTCCAAAAATGTTATATTTTTGACAAAATGATAAAGAAATGCCATATCAACGAGAGAAAAACAAACAAACCTACGTACAATATAGTTAAAAAACGGTTTAATGATATATTAGCTCTATAGTGGTGAGTTGGCTCAGTACGGTAAAAATAGCCATAGTTCAGTGTACAATAATGAAAAATACATAATCGTGTGTATCAACATATTGTTCAAAGTTGTCTGCACGCTACTAATTTCCTTTAAATATCCAATTTTTTTCTTCCATTGCTCCAGATAATTAGAGTTGGACTGAACTAACGAATTCAAATACCTCTCGGGAAAGTGATTGATTTTTCTCACCATTTTCAATCGTTCATAAGACACGTGTTACGGCTCATTTATATGCTTTGAGAAATTTGAGTGTGAAAAACTTGTGGAAAAGTCTATGTTTTGAAGTTAATGGATTTCCTTTGTTAATTGTCGAGATGACTAAAGTACTAAATTGTGAAACACGAGGAGAATAATCCGAAAACGTTTTTTAAAAAATGATTACAGTACTTGAGATTAAAGTGGAAAGTATGACGGGACTTGGTAGAATTTCAATGTGTATGATACCAACGAAAAATGGAAACGAATTTACTAACCCTCGGTGTAGAGCTCTGATTCTATATCGACCCCGAAGGGTCCACTACACAGTGTATGTATGTATGTCATAGCTGTTACTTATCCCGTATTATGAATATTGCGAGAAAGTTTTTCATTGCTTTTCCTGGTGGAAAGGGGTTTCAGCATGGTTGCCAACCTCTCGAGTAAAAAGAAAACTGACTGCACATTACTGACCGAGGAAATTTGAGATTAAACCTAAATAAATTGATGCCAAATGTTGAAAATTTGTCATTAAAGCATCAGGTTCATCCCTCCCACTAAAATAATTAATTTTTTGCCTAGTTATTTTATGTAATAGATACTAAATTTAAATTTGGTTGGTTTTAAATTGAATTCAATTAATGAATGCATAAAAAGTAACTAGTGTTTTTTTACACTAGACTTAGAAATTTAAATCTTTCAAAGGGAGCAGCTCTATACCAACTGTAAAAATCTTTGAAATTGATGAATTTGCAAAAATTGACTATTAGATAATCTGGAGGTCTTCCCAAAACCGAAAAACATGGCAAGTGGTCCACGAAACAAAAAAGTTTGGGAACCTCTGGTGTAGAGTTACGCCCTCCCACGCCCGCAGACTGTTAACCGAGTCGCACAAAGCCCTCTCACAAACGTGTGTGCTTATCATCTTGTGGCCAAGGAGGAACTTCCGAGGCGTGGAGTTGCTATTGACTTTGCGGGGTAGCGGGCGAGTCTTGAAGCCGCCGCTTCCGCCCGCCCTCTTTCTCTCTGCTTCCAGGAGATGCCTCGGTCCTTCTGGGCATCTTTTCCTCCTATCTTCATTCGGACAAAGCAAGTCTCAGACTTGCTCATCTTTTGCCCCGGGGGTTGGAAAAGGTTGACAGGAAGCATGGAAACTTCGAAATGCAGAAAAATCACGTCAACTTTCACAGTTTTCAGGAAAAGAATTTTATTTTACGACTTTTGGTGAGGTTCAGACCATGAGGCCTGCTCTTCCACCTAATCGTTGGACTTGAGTAAAGAAATTGGGAAGGAGAGATTTTAGGATGCCGGGGAACTTATAGTACCGAACCGACATTTGTCTGAAGTAGGTGAGGGAAGAACCAACTGAAAACCTCACCTAGTTCGGGCGAGCAGGATTTGAACCCACGCTCCACCGCTCAGCGGGATCGAGGAAGCAAAGACGCTACCACGCTGTCGGTGCTAAGAAATGAAGAAGAAATATTCTAAATTGTTCTCATATTAGGTATTCGTTAAAAGCATATCACGTCATTCATTCCCAGGTAGCTACCGAGTTCAACTACTTTCTTTCTCGTGTATCTGCCCTTTCCTTGCAGTTCTTTATATGCCAAAATCTGTAATTGCGTTTTAGAATCTACAACAAAGTTTTTTTTATTTTGCGGAAAATACAAAATACTCTGTAATTTTTAAACAATCCCGAGAAACTTGCTCACATTACGAACGACTGTGTCTTAAATTGTTTATCTGCTCAAGTATTCCGTATCTCATGAATGTTCTTTCTATACATTTTTTTTTCATTCCTTTGATCACAGTCCACGAATACCATGTTTACTAATATGTTCCCAAAATCAATTAAGGATAGTCAAGAGCCTGTGTAAATGCGGGGCTATGTAATTCTTCCGAAGCATATTAAGAATAGCTTTAAACTTCAGTACCCTTCGAGCCCATTTCTGGAAACGATATCACGAAACCTGGGCATATCACCTCCTGATGAGTTTGACAAAAAGAACAGGTCCACGAAAGACAGGATGTTTCAGTGTACGCTCCTTAATAGCCACGCGGTGGAAGCACCAGCGCCGTGAACACATTTTAACTGCGCAGCAAATGTCACCGTCGAGGTCCCTCAGTAACAAGTTGACTTCTTGGCTCATTTCACAGCCAGAGGTTTTTTCCCCCCTTCGGACTATCATTTCCTCATAAACTTGATGAAAGTATTTCGTGGCGTTAGGCAACTTCCAATCATGGTTGTCTTCCTAAAATCCTCTAAATAACATCACTAAATTGTCCCAACGAAAATAAAAATAAGCAAAGAGTTCTTTGAAAATGTTTCTTCTGAGAGTTAAGCGGCTTAGAATAACGTCCCCAAGGGGAGTTTAGGAACAATTCGTAGAGAGAAGTTGAAAACTGATGATTTGACGCAGAGGCTGATTTTATGAAGCATTCGACATACCCACCTGGGTAAATGGGAAGATCAATTCTCCTCATTGGCCTTCAGCAACTTTATTTGTCTGTCGAGAAAGACGAAAGGCGGGTATTACACCTTTATGAAGAATACTGACGAGTGGACGTAGACGGTCTTTGAGAAACCTTTTTGTTTCTTCCACTGACCCATAGAGTGTGAATATTCGTCAAATCTCGCCATCGACTTTTCCCCCGTTGCAATACCTTCAGCGTAACACAAATATCAAGAGGTATAAATGGTCTTCGAGAAAATATTGCACCATCTACAAGAGTTGCCTTCCGCGATTTCACTCTTCAGTTTGTTATAGTTTGCATAAAGGGTGTAGAAAATGATTTTTAGTTTATGACGCTAGAAATAACTAACTTTGTGTGACACAGCATTGTGGATGGCATTAGAAACATGGAATACCTATTAGAAAGTGTGCTAATTCTTGGACTGAACTGCTATCATAAAGCAAATGCCCCGTCAACCTTAATGAGAAGGAGCTTTTCGCGCAGGAGCCGGATTCGTTTAAAAGACGAATTGAACTGTTCTGAGAGCTCAGGGATAGCATGCTTGCTTGCCACTGAGTCATTCCATTGAACATTTCCGGCGGGGTCGGAAAATAATTGGTTAGCATTTCACTTCAATGTCCCGGTTCATATAACTGTGACGTTTGAAAAGCATACCCTCTTACTACTCCTAGCATCACTAACTTTTACTATTACTAATTACTTCTATTAAGTTGTTGGTAAACCCAACTAACCCGCCCACCTACTAACAAGAGCGCAACCATCCACTTCGTATCTTCTATCATAAGCTTCGGAAGCACGCTACATTCGCTATTTGCCAATACTGCAATGAGAAAAACAGATCTCATCGCGCAGTTTTTGAAGTGCGTGGATATACGTCAGTAACCTTGGCCTAGACGAATGTTGGATACGTCCCGAGGAAGTTCTCTCCCATGTTTATGAACGGAGAGTCGCCGCGCGCGGGCGATGTAGGTCAGAGGCGTGCTCTGCCAGTGAATGGGAAGCTGAGAAGCGACGAGCGACCCGCCTCTCTCGGGTGTCGTTGCTGAGAAATACGACAGTGTTTTCGGAGTAGCGATGTCAGACGCCGATAAAAGAGACACCGGTTGCTCGGGGCCGAGGAGAAAAGCGCGCCAAGCGACAGGGAACGGTGTGGGGGGGGGGGGGGAGAATTTCTCCGAACATTTCTAATACATGTTCATAATAAATGACTTTCCAGACAAAAAATTGTATGAGAGAAATTAATTTTTTTTTAGAATTCACAACACTGCTCTGCGATTTTAGCCGGGAATAAAAAGTCGGAAGGATGAATGCAGTGGAGTTAATGACCTCATCTTGTAATAGTGGCATTGCAAAATGTATGTACAAGAAAGAGGAGAATCGGTTAACAATGTAAAAATATTATACTTGGCAAAGCTCAATGATGAAAAATGAAGGTAAATTCGTAACGGTTGATTACCTTTACATCAAAACTGGGGCTTATAAGGAACTCTAACTAAATGGAAGTATTTTGAAAGCGAGGAATTGTAAAACTACCGTAATTCCATTGAACAAACGGAAAGTTTTAAAAAAAAGTTTGTTCAATGAGCTTTAAAAGACTGTTTACTGTATTGTATTCCATAAATAAATACAGCAAGTCAAAAAATACAATATGCGTTTACATAAACAAACAGATCGTGTTATCGATACACCTATTGACATCCCATCATCGACCAGATACAATCAATGGCGGCCATAGACCTCGTAGCGCCCCTGCGAGATTTTGACGATGGCGTCTTGTAGCCCCTTTAAACAAGAAATGTGCGAGCTATTAAGAATTTTAGTGACACATATTTTGGTACACAATACTAATTCTCGTGGTAACCTAAATAAAAGTGTGAGAAACATTAAGGTAAAGAAATGCGTTTGCTTGGTAAGAACAGTCATTTCTTAAACACCAAGCTAATTGATAAATCACCTGAGGCAATGCAGTCAACCATCGGTTGAGGATCTATGAGGTCGATTGGTCAATTCGGTGATGTGTGGATGAAATAAAATTAATCTGAGTGGCAATCCTCGCTGAAACGGCCTGTCGTTGCGAACTCGCATCAGCTCTCATAATGCAAGAACCTATTATATTGAAGCACGGCAGAGATACGTCGCCAGTTACACTCGCTTGATGAATAGAAATATTAAAAAATTGTGTTTGTCCTAAATGCAATATAGTTACGGGGTAGTTCCTGGTCTGAAAAGAATTAAACAGGTTTCACTCGAATTTCGCATTACTAGTATGTGGATATTGGGGACGCTGTAAAGACTGCAGAGAATGAAACAAATCCTCTACTAATTTCTGACATGTATTCCCGTGAATGAATATAGTATTCGGTGAAAAGTATTAAAACCATGTTGCATATCACTGTGGAAAGAGTTAGTCAATAAAAAAAATGTTCTCAAGAACACAAGTTTTCGTGTGACTTACTAAACGCACTGGGATAATTCTCAGCTGCGGCAAAATTCTCACCTGGAACAAAAGAGAAGTGGATGAGGAAATGTTAGGATTCTTATAACAATGCAATACGACAATCTAAATCACTTCAGATACATCCAAAATTTCCATTTCGTGTCGTGTGTCCCTAAGCAGAATGTCGCTAAAGCGGAAGCACATCCTTTGTAAGTATGAGGTAGCGAGGATATATCTACACCCCGCGGACCCTTCTGTCTTCGGTAACTACAGAATAAACCCTCTTCAGTGGCTATGGTGTTAGCGTGCTCGCTCGTCGCCAAGTCATCCCGGGTTCAATTCCCGGTGGGACCTCAAAGAATTACTAGTTTTTCACATTAATGTTTCAGGTCGTATAGCTGACTACTGGAAAGCAAACCCTCCTTCCTCTATCCACCCCCTCCTAGTACCACAAACTCACACTATTTCTAACTACTACTACTAACCCCTCCACGTGGGCCAAGTTGTTGGTAAACCCAGCTGACGGGTCCACCTAATAACAATAGCCCTACCATCCAACTCGTAACTCGTAATGGGCTCTAATGACCTTTNAAAAAAAAAAAAAAAAAAAAAAAAAAAAAAAAAAAAAAAAAAAAAAAAAAAAAACGTATCGCTCCGTGTAGATAAACTTCAATAGCACGCTTCATTTCCCATTTACAAATACTACAATAGAAGAAAAGCTACAGGTCGTGACATTTGACTTTTCTCGCACCCGGTGACTATTTCCTTCTCTCGTTTGCATAAGAAAAAAGAAAAAATAGTGTAGCGCGGGCGCCGCTGGAGAGGGTTAGCTGAGGGAGAGTAAGGGACGATGTTTGCAGTGGACTCTCTTTTTCAAGGTTACGTTCCGAAAGGGACATACTCGTGGGCGACATAGAAGGCGATTTGAAGGCGAAGGAGCGTGGGAGGAAGATACGAAGAGAGGACGAGGTCTGGGGAAGGGGGGAGCGGGGAGAAGCAGCATGCGGACGTGCGACCATCTGGCACCGCGGTTACGCGATTCGCTTGCATCACGACAGGGGTGACCACGGAACAGACCTGGACGCAAGTGTTGTACAGCTACGGTGGCTCAGGTGTTAGCGTTATTGGGCATCACCAAGTCGTCCCGGGTTCAGTTTCCGGTGGAGCCGGAAAATCAATTTGTAACTTTTCACATTAATGTCCCAGTTCATATAGCTGTGACATTTGAAAAGAAAATCCTCCTTGTTCAATCCATCTCCTACTGCTGCCAGTATCAGAAATTCTTACTATTACTAACTACCTCTAACACCTCCACGTGGGGCAAGTTATTGGTAAACCCAGCTAACCGGTCCACGTACTAACAATAACCCCCACCACCTAACTGCTACGTCTTATCATCCCATGTAGATAAGCTTAAATAGCATGCTACATTTCCCGTTTACAAATATTATTGCTTCCTGACGTCAACAAATAACGAATTGACGTAGGAGCATTGTAACTTAATTGTTTAAAACCTCGAGATAAGGGCTCGTTAGAGATGGAGTAATTAGGGCGATAAATAAGATTTGCTCGAGTGATGGTGCGACGCAGCTGCGAAATAGAAAAAATAGTCAAGGTCAAGAAGAGTGGTAACGGAGGACTATTGCTCTATTAATATGAATATTACAGAGGCTTTATTATTAGTGCGGAGAATTATAATTGCAGGTTTCTCTTTATTCGGCGACATTTTCCCTGTCTGGTTATATCTCACGGTCGAAGATAATTTGTGATAAACTAAGTGCTGCTAGAGTTCTTTGGCCGAGAAACTGACCTAGGGGGGAAAATGACAAAAAATCTCCATATTCATATCTAAGTGACATCCTTCATCACTTGTGTTGTCTCGTTCTTCATCTTTTTTCACCTCCAATCCTTTTTCAACCTTCTTCTCCTCCCCAGAAATATCAAGATATCGTTTCACACGTACGACTGGACGGATAATGTACATGTTTTCTCTTTCGGCTCGGGAACACTTGTGAAAATGGGATGCTACTTGATGAAGTATTGTAATCAGTGTCAAAAATCATTCGTCTTGGTCGTTCGTGCGGAATTGTCACCGTCCTGGGTTCCACCTAATTCATCGTAGAAACCAACAGCAGCATCGCATTGCAACAGCGCGAGAATGAGTAGCCGTGGAGCTCGCTGTTTGTTTGTTCAAGCGAAAAGTGTTGTTATTTAACTTCTTCGTTCTCGAGCACGAAATAAGTTTTTACTGCTCATTACATAATGAGATATTACTATTTGTTTCATTTACTTATATTACATTTCCTAACTACTTGTTTTCGCCTACACTTTGATGTATAAAAGTACTCTTTTCCTGCGGGTCATGCGCCTTTGCTTACGAATTTCCGACGTTTTGTCCTTTAGGGTTTATGACGTCATCCCGCGAAAACGACGAACTTTACATAACTTTTTACGGTTCGAATGAACTTGGGTTTAAATTGTTGTGTGGAAAGCGGTCACGCATCGAATGTATCGAATATGAGTGAGAAAACAATTATATTAGAGATTTGTGTCAGACGAAATAGTCCTGAGCTTAAAAGAATGTACCTTTTTGTGGAGGGGGGGGGACTTAAAGCAAAAAGTAAATTGATGTTAACTTTAAAATTATTTGACTTCAAAATATTTGAAATTTGTTCAATCGTTTGTTTCTAAATTGTAAATTGATATTCTATACAAAGTACTTGTTCCTGAATACGATTCTTATGACACTGAAATAAATGATAGGGGTCAATATTAGAGGAAGGCACGTTGTGGGCTTAAGAACATTTGTGTGGGCATCTCCTCTTGCCAAGTACAAGAAGGGAGAATGCTGTAAAATCTCGTCCCGCGCAGCCCTCTGGTACTTCAGGACTAGCATGCTTGCCGGCCTCTGAGTCACCCCGGGTTCAATTCCCGGCAGGGCTAGATACAATTGTAACTTTTTACTTCGATGTCCCAGTCAGTGTCTAGCTGTGACAATTGAGAAGGAAACCCTCCTTTTTCTATCCTCCTACTTCTAGTGTCACTAACTACTCTTTCCACGTGAGCCAAGTTGGTCACACCGGCGAACTTACCCATCTACCTCCTCTTACCCCATAGACAAAAGCTTCTACTTTCCCCATTTACAAATACTATAATAAAAATTAAAATATGGCCCGCGCAAACGCCAGATTTGCGATTCCCATTATCAGAATGCCACGCACTGCAAGACTTGTCTCTTGGTTGTTCGATGGCAATTCCCCGCGACTTCGCGACGCCGCTCCCCCGTTGCACAAGTCCGATGATGCCACGGCGCGGTATTCTTACGGATGAGCATCACTTGCCGCGCCAGCGCCTGTTCAGGCACCGTGAAAAAGCCGGCTCCCGCCTTGACGCAACTCCGCGTTTTCGGTTTGTTCGTCAGAAACTTAGTGTGTTTGCCCGGCGCGAGCGCGCTCTCCACTCCGACAAAATGTGTTCTCACGACTTGAGCAACACGAAAGCCGACATCAATGGTGGTGGGCGCGAAACAAAACATGCTTTTAATATGTTTAGAGTTGTGCAATTGTCGTTTTATTTCTACGCATAAAAAATTGAATACGATATATTCGTAGTAAAAGATGTGATGCACATGCATCTGCTTTGTATCGAAGTAACCTTCTTCAAAGAATGACGGTGAAGTCCGTTCACCTTCTTTTTGAATCATTACCTCCAGTTGTTAATTTTTATTTCTATGGTTCAAAGCAGATACTCGCTTCTACTTACCACCTGCTTCCAATTTTTTACTTCACTTAAAAGCGTTTATTTCGTGGCAGCTCTTTTGCTTTAATAACTTCTTTTTATCGGGAACACCAAATCCACACCTCAGTCTAAATTCAGGAGTGTTTTGAATTTTGAACCTTCGTGTACGTTTGTCTTGGACAAAGGAAAATTCCACGAGGAAATTTTCTCGGAAGATGTTTACAGTCGTGAAGTATTATTTACCTTAGAAAGGATGTAATTTTTACGTCCAACACTATGAGCAAAAATAATTCGTGTAGTTTCTCAATTTCGCGATGAACAGTTTTACAAAAATGTGTAATGCTGTCTAATACACGAAGCGAAGTTCACTCCAATAGACGCGCATTCTACTCAGATGGTGGAAGTGTGATCTCGCATATCTCCTATTTTATCTTTAGTGCTACGTGTTTCCTCATTCCGTACTTCGTAATTTCCTCCTCTTCTTTTCGTTCTTTCCGTTTCCTGCCTCTTTTTTTCCTGTTCCTCACCGAAATCTTATCGTCGCGCGCCCAAGGTTTTTTTCGCCTCCCAGGTGTTTTGATGGATCAGCCGGGCAGCGTGGGTCGCCGGCGGGAGGACGACCTTGTCAGCTTGTCACATAAAACACGTCTGTTGTTTAATTAAGAGGCAATATATGACCGCGCGCGAAGGGAAGGTGAAGGGATTGTAACGCAAAGGACCGAATGGAAGAAGCCTAACTCACAGAATCGCTTAGTAAATGACTCCGTAAATTACACACGCAAAACAATCATACCTTCGAGTTAAGGAATCTTCAACTATGTCTATTTTTCATTCCTCGTTCTCGCAAGAATTTTTGTTCTCAGGTTCTTCCCTAATTACTTTGCAGTCGACAAAGTCCAAGAAAAATAAGTTTCGCCAAGAATCTTTTGTATCGCTACATGAAGTATGAAATGGTATTATATAGAGCGTAATCGATATTTTTTTATATAATGAAAACTCGAAATATGGCTACGATATATTTTATTTATTTTATTATATTCGACTACCCCAGTTTCTCGGCCACCTGACCATGACCTGGGGTTACATTTCTTCCCCTCCTCCTCTTTTGTTTTTTAAAAATATCTTTCATTAATGGATGTGTCTCTAGTTATTTTCGTGTACTTCGTATTGGATGTAGTGAAGGTTTCCACCATCTAGTTGTCATTGCTTGTCGAATTGTCATTATTAGATGAATTCGTCGTACACTGGTTTATTCTGAATGCATACATCCCATCTCGTCCCGTAAATACCACGCCGTTTCAGCTGCCCAAACCATTCTTCATTTAGCACACAATCATGCAGAACATGTTGGGCGTCGTGTATCACTTGACAGCATATACATTTCGCTTCGTAAATTTCTCTTCGTCCGGTAGCTACTGAAATTCCCAAGCCCTGTTAGAATTTCGTAAGCAACTTGGTTGGTGTGAACCATTTCCTCTTTTTGGTGCTGAACCGTACATCTGGTATGAATTTGTAAGTTCGTCGTTCTGCCTCCGCTACAGTTCAGTTTATGTCTCAACTTCTGATTAATTCCCTCCTTATTTTAATGATATAATTGTTTTCGGACACGTTAATACAACCAGGTTTTCGGCCCGCATTTCGACTCGAGGTGACCTCAGTGACCCAGAGACGCTCCGGTTGACGCTCGAAAATAATACGACGCACTTCGAGGCCAAACAGCGTTTGATGCAATCCAATCCGAGCAGATGAAACCGGAACTAGGAATGATACTTGGAATGAGGACAGCGCTAAGGGAATATTGATGGAAACACTTAAGTTATTCCGACAGAGGTCACCTAAACTCATGGAAACTTGCAGTTGAGTTCATTAAACTTCTCGTGACGCATAAAAAACGTCAATGTTATTTTAAGAACTCTGTTGATTACTTACAATTTATTGCATATTTGTTGTAGAGTGCCACACGTTTTTGTGTACATGTCGTTCTCGGACTGCAATAATGGCACAACTCAAAACACGTTTTGAGATAAATGGGTTTAAAGTTTTCATTGCTCAGAAAATACATAAACATATTTAGCGACACTCCTGTCATCTTACGGTGTAATATTGAATTGCTCGAGGAAAGAACGTATTTGTTCTCATTGAGACATGTGTTTAGAACAAGAATCGTAGTTTTTGAGTCGTGCCACTATTGCAGCTCATGAACGATGCACTTATCGATTTTGATTCATCGGTGTAAACTATGGACTACAGTGAAGACAAAAAAAATTTACAGAAAACTATCTTATTGTGTTCTTACATGTAATGGTGAAATATTATAGAGTAATTTGTCATTTAAATTCCCGGTTCATGTGATTAAGAAACAATTTTGGGTATAGGGTTTGTCGGTTCTTTTACTTGTTTCATAGACCTTCGTTATTTTAACATTGAAACAATATGAACCTAGAGTAAGGTGTACCGAATTCTCTGCTTTGAGAAGAAAACGTTTTCCAGTTTGAAGAAGAAGAGAAAGTGCATACAATTTTCGTTATCCTGTTTGAGACATTTTACAACATTCTGTTCAACCTTGCATTCGGTTAGAAACCAAATAAAACAAGTAATTATACTAATTAACGTGAATTATTTGGAATGTCTTGCATTCTGATGGTATGGAAATCGGAAAATTTAATAGATTAAATTATTTGGAATTTCAAAGGAAACTTCTTAAGGGTTATTGTGTTTAATAGTGATGACTCACAAGAGCTAAAAAACAATTAAAATTGGCTGCTAATCAGTAGATGTGAATCTTGACTCGCATGGGTGTTGACTATGAAGCGGACTAACATGTTCTTCAGAGTTGAATTCCTTTACGTGAGGCGAACAATCATCTGAACGAATCATCTATGTGACCGAATCGTCGAGGCAAAATTGTACAAAGATTGTTAAGAACATTTGTTTTCAAGTGAAATGAAAACCAAGTTCAGTAGTCTTATTTATGCGCTTTGTTTATTAAGCATTTCGTGTAAAGAGTATTTTCCTTTTGCCTGGACTTTAAAATAATTAGTAGGTACGTGCATACAATACTGAAAACTGTGGATATGCTTAAGTGTTTTCTTCGTAGCATTTACTTTAATACCACAAAAGTAGAGACGTATAGAAACTAACAAATTAATCTAGAATATAAGATTCCCGGGAAACACCGAGAAAATGGCACTTAAAAAATCCAGACCTGCTGACCCACTGTTGGTTAAAATTTACGAATTCTCACAACCAATTTTTCTTTGAATGATGCTGTAAATTTTTGTCTGCTCGTTTTATTTGTGGATTGTTTCCAATTTTTCAATATCCAGTAATTATTGTTTTGAGTTTCTTATAAATTTTATTAATGTTAATTTCTTACTGATCTATTTTGCGCTGTATGAAAGTTTATTAAAGAAGCTTCAATTTAGCGTTATTAATTATGTATTCCGATGAACCGTTCTCGATGAATATTGACGTCTAAGTCGAACCGATGAGTTGAATACTTCATTAAAAGGAGTAAGTGAATGAAAATGGGAACAAACGTTTGCAGGGGCAAAAATGTTGCTTCAGAATAGATGCGAATAAACACTTTTAAATTCGCCAATACTTTCGTGTAGGTTTGAATATTAAGCGCGTTAAGATACGAATGAATTGAAGAAAGCGGCAAGGACCTAAAGATCCGATCTCTTTTCATTACCGAACACGCTGTAGTTCCTCGGGTCAGGAAATCTCTTTGTGCAGTGGCCATACTTTCTAGACAATTGAATGTAAAATTTCAATTAAAAAATGTGTTTCACACCTAAACATGTCAGATTTGAAATACATTTAAAATATACTTAATATAATATATACTTATATTTTAATATACGGCCTTTAATTTATCATGTAGAATATATTCTATATATTAAACGTATGTCGAAACACTATTTGTCCTAAAGTTCGTGAAACTTATATTTTAACAAATGCGTTCTATATTATGTCTGTTCCTATAAATCTGTAATTATGATTTTCTGATCCGTAAGAAATGACGGTTTTCCATGCTGTAGTTGGCAATAGTAGTAGCTTCAGCGGTTTTTATGCTTCTCCGTTCCTGATTGTTGACTGCCGATCTTCGTGTGGAACGACAGTAAAATTCCAGAAAACCGATTGTCGTGTCGCTCGTGTTGTACGTCGTTGAGTTGTGTCTGTTGAGGCACGTGCGTCCAACATGGCTGTCGGATAATCTTTCACTTCCCAAACGTTAATGTTCAATCGGTTCCTACTAACGAATTTAACGAGTAGGAATGTTGCCATTGCCTTCAGAAACGTAGTCTTTCGAATTCAATATATACTTCAAGACTTACGACCTTTTTCGATCGAACAGTATACATTTTTTGTCTTGAATTATATATTTAATTTGGTTATATAATGGACGTTAATTGTACTAGAATTCGTATTTCCTTCGGTTTAGAGGCGTGAAAGTCGCTTTATTCACTGGTACTTTGTCCTATGATTATTCTCGCGAATGATATTTGATCGTGCAAAAAAATTCACCTCCAATTTTATAGACGAGAGAATTACTTAAGTAGTTCAATTACGTCATGCAACAAACTGGACATGTTCTGAAGCGTGAATATGTTCTCACTACATCACTTTGCTTGGAAGGAGACAAACATGTCGGAAACTGGAGAACATGGAATAATACGCAGTGTACATACGGTCAGTTTAATTTTGAATGGACATTCTTACGGAATAATGTACTTTCAATGTTGAGGGAATTTAATATCCTGTTAATATTTCGCAAATCAAGCAAAGGAACCTACCGGGCTCATTCAAATTGCGATTATATCGTTAATTTTCTTAAGTTGTGCCATTGAACACGTTATTACATAATAAAATGAGAAATTATTATTATTATTATTATTATTAATATTATTCGATGTTATCGTGAAATTGGTTACGTTAGATACTTCTGGAATATCAGTTGATGTTGCGCCGATATAGAATCGCGAGCCTTTAACAATGCCAACCAGTTCTCCACAAATAAACAACTCTGGTGTGCCTCCTCTTTGATTAATGATGCACAATGTTAGTGTATTATAAAAATAATCTATTTTGGAAAGGACGTATGTATAGAATGCGATGCGACTGAGAATGCATTAGAGACGGAAACGTCAATAGCAGGAAACCTTGTATTATTGGATTAAATAGTGATTATAATTCATCGAAATTTCAAGAACGAAATTTCATGTTTTTAGTCTATGAATTTATACGAAAATATTTAACATGTTTGTGGATCATAATCCAAACAAATGTTTCATACTTAGAAGTTAAAATTGCACATGTTGTAAAATATTACTAGGAACTGTTCAATACAATATACTTCATATGTGTTCTCATAATGATTTATGGATCGTGCTTCACGGTTTTAGGATTTGCGGTTCTTTGAATGTGGTCTCCAGTAGTGCTGAGGTTCCGACATCAGTCTCCACTGCTGGGGTGTTCCAGTGGTGAGTACAAATGGCTTATTTTACTTCTTTTTGCTTGGTTTATGTTGATATTGTGCCATATCACGATTTTTTTGGGCTAGGAGAAGTGTAATGAATATATTCAGATGAGTTAATTTTGAAGTCGAATCTCCTATCATTCTTTAAATTTAAATTTAAATTTAATTTCGGATCGTAAGTATATACAAGAATGCATGTGTACGGCCTGCGAGGCCCTATGTTCATTTTAACTTAATTTTAAAACATATTCTTAATTATGGAAAATAATTTAACGTTTTCGGATTTATTAATGTTCTAACATACTTACTTTTTTCTGAAGTTCAGAATATTAGCAATATTTTAAATCTCATATTAAACTATTTATCATACATAGCACTTTGCTGCAGACAATGGCATCTTTATATCTTTTAAAAAAAAAAAAAAAAAAAGATATCTATGCTGAGTATTATTCAAAAGGCAATTCAATAAAACAACACTAAAGTTACTTTCACTGCAGTTGGAACACTTCGAAGAAGTAAAAACCAGAGAAAGAAAATTCACCAAATTTACTGTTTTCTTCTGATGAACGCGTAGATACTTGCTACTCTGAATAATCCGTATATCTTATAAGCTAGAATTACAAACCATTGCACTTTTACGCTTCGCACACATGAGAGTGCATTTCCTGTGTTTGCCGTAAGGACAATAGTTGCACCTCCTTCTCTTGCCTGATGTCGTTGCCTCTTCACAGGGTGATGAAATCTTCATAACACCGCATCTTCCCGTTGCTGCAGTTGTTCGTTTCGGAAGATTAGGAATTCGACTTCTGACGTTTATTTGAGGCCCTCGTGAGAACGTCCCAACTTTTTTCAACACCAGCTATCAATAATAAACCTAAGAAAGCATTCATCTCAAGATTTTTCCAAATTTTACCTTCTGTGGTAGCCACTCTCTTGCCTTATGAATTCCACTGTTATTTCCCTGGAGGTAAAGCAGTCCCAAGCATCTTTAGGAGTAGTAGTTTTCAACCTTCGTACTGGTACTGGCCCAAATAGTCCCATTGCGACTGACGTACGTACCTGCATCACTGAATTCTTGTTCTTGAACAGATTCTTCAGATTCAGATTCTCTTGAAAAAGAAGATCTCGCCGAATCGTCATCATGTAATTTTTTGTTCAGGTTCAAAATCAGAACCTTTACTACTGTTGTCTTCAAAAGCATCATCTTCGAGCCACTCAGTAACAACATTTTCGAAATTGTTTGCTTTTACAATAACACATTTATTTTTTCTTGAGGAAGCCATAATGAACAGTCGGCATCCACCAAGAAAATCTGCTACTGGCAAAACCACTGACAACTTCTGGCGACAATGGAATATTTGAACAACAATGAAAGCCAATTTATTATAAGATGCCTTTGCGATTGTTACGAACATTTTCTGAGATGGTTACTACAATTTACGTTGTAATAAAGGTGTACGAGGCCCTGCATATGCATTCACGTGGTAGTGATAGAGGATTTGATATTTTATACAAAGCAATGCATTAATCTGACTCAAAATTTGTGAGAGGCTGTCCAAAGGATGAAGGAGAGAATACATGAAAGGAGGGTTAAACCAGATCGAAAATAAAAGATAAATTTATGAAAACAAATCAAATAGGGCCTCGGAGGCCCTGCATATGCATCGTAAGGTTAAGAAAAAAAAGTCCATTCTTTAAATTATTCATCTAATTATTTATTTGGAGAATTAACACCTAATTCAAGTATTGATTGTCAGTTTGTGCTCAACATGACGAAATTTTTTCATAAACGAAAACTTTACATTTTAACGTAATTAAAATCAAACTAAAGTAACCTGTATATGACATCATAACAGACGCGGCGATAGGAACATCGTTGAAGGCATTATGAACGGGCCAGGAGCTAATTAATCACAAAACCATACATGTCGCTTATAAAAAGCTTTGTTATGTGGTTTTAATTAAAGTAGTTATTCCAACAGCAAAGTGTGAATGACTGAGCGTTATAAATGATATTCATTAATTTAACTGGGTAAATTCGAGTAATATATGAGATTTGTAGTCCCAAGTATAAAACTGCCTCTTAAGGTCCTGATAATAATGACTGTGAGGTTCCCATTTCACCGACAATTGTTACAGTGTTTGTCCTCTTAATTTCACTGCCGAGTAGAACTAGTGAATTCACAGACTGTTCTTTCCGATATTAAATTTGTGTTTCTACCGCTTAATTACTTTGTAAATGAAAACATAATTGCTTTACAGAATTTCTCCACGAGGTCACGCGTAATTTCAAAACGTCAACATTTAAAGATTAGTATCGCTAGGATCAAAATATTATTAGACTATCGAACGGGTTAAAGTTTTTCTTTCAGCCGAAACATAAGACTCGCACACAGTGGCGGATCTATGGGGGGTGAGGGTTGGGTACCTGAACCATTGGACCTGAACTCTAAACAGATAAAATTGAAGTTGATAAATGGCATACTCTGTAAAAGTGATACCACCTTACTAATTGTTATTAATAATATAATTATTATTGTTATTAATACCAGAATAATAAAATGTATAATACCAGATTAATAAAATTAATGATACCATATTAATAACTTTAATAAATAATTGTTGTTATTAATAATGCAAGATTGATAATTGTTTATTACTTATTTGATGCATTTTATTTAAAAGTAGTATTTATAAAATTTGTGTTGTACTACCATAATTTTGAAACAAAAATGCCCCCCGGTTAGCCCACCTCCCCCCTGATTACGGTCTGGATCCACCATTGCTCGTTCATAATACCAAAAGCTTATTTTTAAAAGGGAGAGTTATCGCTTTTTGTGTTCTGGGATAATTTCTTGTGAACTTGTTGATACTCAATAGGGGTTGGACAGGTAAGTGACATTGCCAGTATTTTCTCCGAATGGACCAAGTACGACAGTCAACTGTGGCCGCTACCAGATCCCGCGATCCCTCGCGTTCCTGACTACCAACGAATCGGCCTGGTGAGTATCAAGATATTTACTTCCTTTAATGCATGTACATTTTCTTACCGTACCAGTGGATATTTAGCGACTCATTATGATGTATGAAAAATGTATGCTTAGTATTGTTGCTTTATACTGAAAGATCCCCGACCTCTCTTCTAAGGGCTTGGCGTGAGAACGTGTGACAGTGGTCCGCTCACATCATGACCATCGAACATTGTAGTGACATGGTGATTTTTTTCTGTAGTTGTTATTAATTGGAGGTTACTCACATCGCATTGCAGACGTTTTTGTCGAAATAAAGATGGTCCCAGACAGAAATTGCATTAAGTAGGACATTTTTGTGTTATAATACCAAAACTGATTTTTTAACTTGTTATAAAAGTCCTAACACTAATACGTGCTCCGGATCTAAGGGCTCTCCTGGTATTAAGAATAATTTAAATGTATTTTTAAGCAGATATAAAATGGCATAAAGCGAAACATGTTGTCATCATTTTGTCGATGACTTTGCTATCTTTTGTTCATCACAGAGTGTCACAGGTGCGGAGCGACAAATCCAACTCGTCCACAATGGTCGAAGTGTGCAGTGTTCACACTGCTGAGTGCTACGCTATATTGCGAGCATTGCGAACTACAAAGTGCTCCCGCGGATCACATTTCCTGATTTGTTCTGATTCGCTGAGTGCCCTCCAAGCAATCCAGAACATGTATCCAGCTGATAAGCTGATCCAGAACATCCAGGATGTACTTTTCTCACTGCAAAGTGATGGAAAGAACATGTTTTGCTGGGTTCCCGGACACGTGGGTATCAGAGGAAGTGAGGAAGCAGACGATTCCGCAAATGCGGCATGCCTCAGGAATCGCGTGGATTTCTCCACGATTCCAAAACGAGATCTCCTAAATTCCGTCAAGATAAGGATTCTGAGTGAATGGAGCAATGAGTGGTTAGCTGTTGAAAGGAATAAGCTCCGACTTATCAAATCTTCTGTTAAGTCATGGAGCAGTTCCTGTAGGCCAGCCCGTCGCGACGAGGTCTTGCTGACCCGCCTGCGCATAGGACATTGTCCTCTCACTCATAGGTATCTCTTACTACTTGATGATGAACCCGTTTGTGAGGAATGTAGCTGTTCTCTGACAGTGCGTCACCTACTAACTGATTGCAGAAGATACTCAAGTATACGGAGACGAATTGGTCTGGCTGCAGATTTACCAACAATTCTCGGAAATGAAACGGTTAATGTTAATAAACTATTGATTTTTATGAGTAGATCGGGGCTCCTCCCACATGTTCTCGGGAGGGTTTAAAATTTGCATTCCCTTTTCATCTTTACTGTCTTCTTGGTTTTCATCTTTCGTTTCTGTAATTCGAAAATATAATATTTAAAAATTGTTTTCCATTTTTGTGAAATGTATTGGTATTCATTTTTCTTATCTTTTCTTTCATCTTTCTATTTAGATATTTGTTGATTTCAAGAGGGTTTTTTAGTGGGTATGGTCGAGATATTCGGCGAGTCCCACACACGGGGAAGAGTCATTACGGCTCTTCTCTATGGTGCAAAACTGCATTTTTCCCTACTTGCATGGGCTCTAATGACCTCGATGTTGACGAGCCCTAAAGCCCCACACAAAAAAAAAATAATCTTGAACAGCTCGTATGATCAAGTTGTGAATCGAGATCTCGCGCAGCCCCCAAATGCTCAGTTTGGGGTATTTCTGCCGTAAAGCAATGATAATATCTATAAAATATTATGGATAAAATGAAACGTGTTATAAATTCCTCCATAATTATGTGTTACTTCACGTAAATGAGAGTAGTTTCCAGATAGAGCCATGTGTGAGAAAATAAAAATTTGTACTTCGTCCGTGCTTATCTGAATTATTCATTATCGTTTGAAGTACTACCGTGTCGTCCCGTTCAAGTGCTACTTCTTATCCTCCTGGAGCCCCCGCAGCAGGAGCTGACTGCGGCCGGAAACAGCGGCTCGCCTGCCGCTCGCTTGTTTATTTGGTCGTGGACAAGTGAACTCTATAGAGAAGTCGTGCTGGAGAGGGGCTCTGAGGGAAGGGAACATGGGATCGTGGGCCACCGGAAGACGTCGCTCCCGGGGAACATCGATTTTCACGAACGTTCACTTGCCTTAGGCTCTGATGTTGGAAAATAGCAATTCTCGATTTGTAGTAGATACCAAATATGATGTAATTCGAATGAAATAGGAACAGTAAATTTGAAAAGGAATTATTAATCTTTGTGAACTTGTCGATGTTGCGGTTCTTCCTTCCTTTTCATTTTATGTCCCTGTGACGAATAAGTCCTGAAGAAGGAAATGTATTTTCCGAAACGACGGCAAATGCCTGAAGTAGTATTTTTTACTCAATTCTCTTCGTTTTCTAGGATCAGTAATTACTCATATGAATATATTTTCCGGAACTAAGTGGACACAATGCCCTCGTCCGTGACAACTGATCTCTTTCAAATCGGTTGGACACTTTTATATTACGCGAATTGGAAAGAGTATACTTGATAAGGCCTCGGAAAAGAATGTATTGTTGTGCATCCTCTTAAAAATATTCCGTCGAACGCAATCCTCAGTAACTACCGCGTCTCGATGAACTATAACATGTTATATAAGGTTAACTGACTTCAAACCTCCATGGTGACCTTTTTGTACAGATGGTATTCGTCAGTGAAACGTGATAGAAAGTTGAAATTGGAACAGAAGTTACAGTTTACATAGAATATTTCAACTACATAGAAAGTGCAGCACATTCCTGTTCGAAAATGGATTCAACCGTCATCAAATTTCACAAAGAAAACACTAATATTGTTAATTCGGAAGTACTTATTACCTATTTCACTTCGAATTCGATATAAAAAATGTATATCAAACTCCCTCGACGTCAACTTTTGCGGAAAAAATTAATTACTTCTTTAGAATTAGCGTTGTTAGCAAAAGAGTAAGTTCCAAAGAGCTCGGTTTTAGGTCACCTGTGGTTACATTGTGGTTCACGCGCTTTTGTTGGTTGGTTTGTTTATTCGGTATTTTACAGTTCTACATAGGAAGCGCTCAGGGAAGAGGTTCATTCACTGAACAGATTCACCGTCAATTTTACAATTTTATTTTTCTCGCTTTACCAAAAACGCTCGCACTTCTTTCAGAAAAGTCTTTTCTCAATTTACAAGCTTAAGCGATTTTGTTTCGATCGTGATAATCTGCATTTGGCAGCAATTTAATCGTGACTATACAAAAGATAATAAGAAATAAGTTTAAACGACCGTTTAATTATCCGCATCATTATAGATCGGTGATTGGATATCAATTGTGGATTTTTTGTTGACGTTTTATACAAAAACCACGTGGAACGTGGAAGTGCTGTATATAGAAGAGAAGCAATTTAGTGAGCACCAATATTTTGATGAAGCAAATTGTTTTCCGGGCTAAGCAGTCGTGGATTTCTCCAAGCGTTTCGCTTCCAGCTACTTGGCCCGGAAAACAATTTGCTTCATAATCATTCATTTAATAAATATTTTTACAACTTAAAGAGCCATGAGGCATCCTATGCAACCATCCGAAGACAATTGTGTTTCAAATCTTACACAACATTCGAAATCGCTACACAGAAATTTGTTTTAGAGAATTCACTCTCGTACCACGCGATTCGGATACGATTCGGAGCCAACCTCTCGATTTTGAAGGTAAAATCAATTTCATTCGAATTACGGAGATTTTTATTTAAAGGTTTTCAATTGTTTTCCATTAAACTCGAAGTGAGATTGTGCCAGCAGTAGTGATGTGATCTGTGTGGAGTGAAGATAAAAATTGGAAATATATCCGAGTATTTACCCTGAGCTCTTTTAAGTGGGTAATTATGAAAAGTATTACATTTTTGGACGTTTCTTTCAGCATTCTATTCCTGTTTCGTACCCGAAGCCATTAATTTAAGGGAATCAATAAATAAATTAAGAAACATACATTTATTACTGATAAAAACTTACCTTTGTTTTCATCTGACGTATTTTCAAGTAAATTTTAAGTTACATCAAAGTACGCTGTTTTACCGAATTAGTCAAATTTATTAGTTATCGTATTAGTATTTGGTAATTTTTTCCAATATAATATTTATTTTTTGGAAATGATGGTATGTTGGAACATTGTGATCTTTCGTGTCCTTGGCTGTCTTGCCTTGGATGTAATTCTTGAATTCTACATCAGCAAGAATCTGGTTTATTCCTACTTTTTGTAAGACTAGGGCAACAAAAAATTTGAACTTAGGCAAGTAAACCCACAATACCCCCGTTATATTTGGTATTTAATTTAATAATCTTTTTGTAGTGTATGACATTCATAAACCTAGATTTTGTAAACTTTGTTCTTAAAAAAAATATAATAAGAGGTTCAAAATGTACTGTTGTTTGTTATAAATAAATAAATAAAGTAAGGCAACTCCATTGTAAATGAATTTTTAAAGTAAAGCAATAATGATTTAATCGTCTCAGTAAATTTGAACCAGATCAATAAGTACCTATATCTACCCGGGTGTATTTCCTGGGAATAATTTTGAGACACAAACTCACCCTGGTGGACGGTAATAGAAAACTGGATTCGAATTGAAAACGCTACGCTGACAATGTGGAACAGCGGGAATGTCCATTATTTTTGCTACTTGAACGTAAAGGTCATTTCTCTTTGAATTGTGGATGTTACAGAATAATACTTCGAATTTTTAGTGATATTTCAGTATCGCATTAATTCTCTTGTAGAAGGAAATATTTATCCTCAAAACTTGGATTAAACTCTTACTTTCTTTCTCGTATAATGAAGGTTTTTGAGTAGAAGATTAGCGGAGTTCGACTGGATGTTGGTAAGGATCGCCCGGACGAGACGAAACGCTGGGAGTGGCTTCGGCGATCTGGGTCTTCTCGGAAGCGAGTGGATCTCGTCCCCAGGAGCCGCAAGAGAGGGGCGCAATGGGGCATCGGGTTTCCGCGACTCGAACGCATCGCCAGTCAGCCGAGACCACGTGCGCGTCGGGTTCTCACGGTGTCCCTGCCGCCCACGCGGGGGGTGGGGGTGGGTCAGTGGGTGACCGGACTTGTCATCCGCCCCCCGTGCTACTCGTGAGTTGACTCCGAGAATATGTGCGTGACTGTTCGCGGCAATCCTGTTTTGGCATAGTTATTAATTTCTTTTAATTATACTATAGCAATTATTTTTACATTCAGGTTATAGGAGTAATGGTATATGTTTGTACTGAAGCGTGCTTGTACGTATGTGTCTGTATCTGCTTGTAAGTGAAAATGTGTTTCTGTACGTATGTGAATATATACACATAATTTAATTTTTTTAATTCTTAGGTGTGTTATCTTTTTCGCTTATTGTGTAATAATTTTCTAACCATTTTATTCCGTGTGTATTTTATAGATATTTGGGCGAAGATTTAATTTTTAATTTCACATTATCGTATTGTGTATATTTTTTATGTCTATTATGTTTTCTATCTGCCACTGTGTATTATTATTATTATTATTATTATTATTATTATTATTATTATTATTATTATTATTATTATATTTACTCCAAGTCGTGTTCCTTTACTCAGAGAAAACTTAACAAACCATGGACAGGATCGCACTTTATTTGGTAGCAAAACCTAATACCTACAGTAGCAGCAGTAAAATTGTTTATTGTCCTCAACGTGGTTTGTAACTGCTCTCTTGACAAAAAATTATTTCTTAATTCAGTTATTTATTGCCCTACACAATGTAGCCACCACTTTTACTTCGCCATGTCCATATGGGGAGTGGTAAATGTATGTAGCCATATGATGGCAGCACATTCAGATTTCTTTAACCTTAAATCTCTTTCCAACATCGGTCATCCATTCAATTCCGTGCTCGTGTGGCGCTATTCTGTTCTTTCAGCATGGAGCGTGTGGAACGAATATTTCCTCGTGTCTTTGTTTGTTGTGTTATTAACTATATTCTTTTATTAACATTTATTCGGGTGTTTCTTAAATTCGTCGAAGTTGATGATTCGTGTTTGGTAGCTATATTGCATTGTTCTCGGTAAAGTTACATGACTTTTGAGTGTCCCTTTGAGCGGAGCGTGTTCAGACCCGTTCGATCAGATATTGAGATCTTTTCTAACGATTTAATCGAGTTAAGTTCTGCTACTCGCCAGAGGCAATGAAGGCACTAGGTTACTTGTATACAAATGTATTCTACATATGATCAGTAGAGGGATGAATATCTCTTGGAGTCTTGGAGAGGATATAACTCTCGTGTGACTATATTAGTTTTCGAGTCACTCTGACTGACTTTGAGAATTCCTTTGTCTCGTAATGCATATTCTTTCAATACGAAGTTGGCTCTATACACCTCATCGATGATGTCCCGATGCGTTGGCGATTAGATATTAAAATCTCACGTTACCTAGAATTACACAAATTATTTCAAGTACATCTAATCCTCACGCTTCTGTTCGGGTCTTGTTCGTTAACATTGACGACGTGGAAGCTAATTTAAAAAACTGTGTGGAATTTTTGGTGAAACTTCAGGTTTAGTTAGGATTGTAGAGAGTTTAAAGGTGGTTCAACACCTACTCTCTTTTATTTGGTGTAAGTTTCCTTTTCAAGCAGAGAACTTGGCTCCTGTGTCGGAATGAGGATCTTGAGACCAATTTTTTCGTGTTTTTTTTATATTGCAGCTGCAATTATGATTGGTTATGATACTATTTAAACATGATTTCATTTTTAGGTATCATTAGCGGAACTCGACTTATTTTTTAATTGCGAGGGGAAACCAATTTGTATTGTCACCCTTTGATCTGAAGTGAACGTATAATGAGGGAATACGGGAAAAAGCTACCGTGGTTCTGTGTCACAACAATCGACTCCTATTGCAGCACATAATTCTGTTTCAACACACTTCACTTCGCTTTTTCCGTTTTGCTGTCTGTAACTCACCGATGCGTGAATGATTTTATTTTTCTCCTTTCGCTGACGACGCACTTTCGCCTCCTACGGCGAGAATATCCCAATTTCCATATGAGGGATAATTTTTTCTACTTGCCATTTTTTCCAACTTCTGTCGTTTCCTCTTATGAAGGCTTCGTTTGTACACAGAAGTGACGTAAATAAACGGTAAGTTTTCAGCTTCCTCTTAAATTTCACAAACGATACATTTCAAAGCACAGTCCTCACCTTTTATCCCACGAAAAGAAATTCTGAAAACGAGACCAATTTCAAAAGAAGGCGAAGAACATGGTAAATACAACGAGAAGAAATATTCCCTCGTGATTCGAATGCACTTCTACGACATCAAGAAAAGATCGATATTGAAAGGACACGAATTTGTCATAAAGATATCATTAACCGAGCATCAAGCGGATAGACCAAAAACGGAGTGCACATTAAAGAAAAAATGTGGGATGGTGCACACGGCTAACCGCGGTTACTTTTCTAAATAAACGAATAACAGTGTTCGGCGGAGACTCTTAGGAATTATTTATGTGCGTGATAGATTATATTTTAAAATAAAAAACATAAATAGATAGGTACTCGAAATGAACAGAATTCCAGTAACATAATTCGGGTAAGGTAAAGTGAATTCGAGCGGCTTTAAACTATCATACGATTAGTAATATATTGTAACATTTGTATTGTAAATTCAATACATTATTATTGCATTCTCATAATACTTCTTCATTAGGTGTTTGAGCGGGTCATTCTTGTGTTCGCATGGTCTTTGTTGTGGAACTTCGAAATACTGTGAGAGAATACATTAATGCACGAACAAATCGTTGAGATGTACACTCCTGAAAATTGGTTTTTCCGTCGCTGCGGCTTCCAACCTCTTGTTGAAGTTCTGATGTACGTGATTTCGCTCCAGGATTAAACTGCAATTTTATTCAATGCAATTAAATATTTTTCTTGAAGTTTGAAACTGAAAATCATTAGGTACTGGATGAGTCGCTCATGCAACTGAATAACATCTCTCGGGCCTTTGCTTGTTGAAGTTACGAAGAAAATCACTCTGCCAGTTTTTTCTCGAGAAGATTAGGTTTCCAATACTGTTCGCAATACTCCATTACCTCTTATAAGTTTATTGATTTTATTTACAATATATGTATTCAATTTCTATCCCACACTCTTCAATTTTGAGAAGTAAAAAGACTCGCGAAAAATCTTTTGACGATTGTTTTTTGTTGTTTGAAAAGGTTTTATTTAATTATAAATCGCATTGTTATTTTTCCATATGTACCACCACCATTTGCGTACACTTAATGTTCAAGATTCATAAACAAAACAATTAGTGAAATGAAAAACTGTTAAAATCACTAATACTTTTAGCAGACCTTGATGCCCGCAAGACGTAACATAGGGGTCATAATGAAAGGGGGACTGTATTTCAGATAATACTTCCTTACTTGATAAACCTTTTGTGTCCTAATATGGTTTTCTTGCTGAGAAAATGAGAGTTCGCCAACGAACATTTTTAAAAATGCTTTCGCTATAAGAAAATATGACGATGCGTTTTGCATTTAAAAAAATGGAATGCAAAAATCACTGACCCAACAACAGTAGAACATTGTTAACGATAAAGTGCTCCTCCTCGGTGCCTATGAGAACAAACGGTTGTCGTGTTGTTTCCCAAATCATCTTCATCGATGCGAATGCTTTTTGAAAGGTCTTACTCGCCAAGAAAATGGACCGGGACACAAACCCGGCACCTATTGCTCTGGTCGCGAGGACGGTCTTCTCTACCCCACACCTGCGAACAGATCAGGAACTCCCGGGTTCGAGAGCCCAACACCGTTGCCTGTTTTGTCTGCACGACAACATTTCGAAAAAGAAAATGAATCGTCGCATGGTATTGTTGCAAAGCATATTGTTTCATTTGTATTTCCTTTGTTCGTTTACACCGATAGTGTTAGAACGTATTCGATGGAAACGATGGGAAGAGTTATAGGCAGACTCTACAACGTTTAGGAAAAGGACTCTATTAAGGATTTTTCACTGTTGTGTTCTTAGCTCTTCGCATACCCTAAATATTTAAAATATTTCTTCCTGCAGAAATATAGCAACAAGTTATGTTTCCGGGTGAGAAGCGTTGCTTGGATTTTATTGTTATATTATGTACCAGTTGATCATGGTTCCCGTTTGAGTCTCAATTTGTACGAAGTTTCAGATATTAAACATAATAATCAATACTCTAAGATTCGTGTGTACTCGTGCATGGAGTTCGGTTTTTGTCAAAGAAGATTTAACAGGAACAAATTTACTTTTTCCTCGTAATTGAGAGTCCTCGGACCACTTTTATATGTTAGCATCTTACCCTGTGTTAGTGTTGGAAATAATGTAAGCAGCATATTTAGCGCAACGTATTGACTCTTACACATTATCAAAATGATCCACTGTGAATTATTTGATTAAAGAAATATGCCTGTAACACAAGTTAATCTTTTTCATGTACATAATTCTTTAATGATTAAATTGTTTGAAAAGCGAAATTGATGATTAAAAAACTGTAGAAAGCGAATTTGATGAAAAATTTGTGACTGTCTAAAATAAATTTTGAGAAGTTGTCACCTTAAGACAGGAGTAAAGACGAGACACATTTTTTGCACGGAAAAGCTATCGGCAAATTTGGTAAGTAATTTCGTTTTATGTCCCACATTTGTTCACGTTTGATGAATTATCGTAATCGTTGAACTCTTGATTGTTGTAATGTTAGCGCCGTTATTTTTACGAAATGCGAGAGGAAATGAAGATAGGACGTAATTTTTTTGTTTTCGAGAAAATATTACTTCCTAAATGTATTTGTAGACAAATAATAGGCTCGTTGCCAAAATCCTCCTAACTTGTCGAAATATAATAATTTTTTTCTTTAAGTTTATGAAATGTTTCTCTGGTTTAAAGCACATGGTATTTTATTGCGGGAAAAGGCTAAATTTGATGGTAATCATTCCCTGGACACTGGAACCAGATAAGCGTAGGCTCCTTTCATAATTATGAAGAACAATGTAGTTGATTTGGTTATGTATTTGTTTACATTTTCATACTTATTACAATTTCTCTTGGAACCTGTAGCACATTCTGCACACTAACTACACAGAATGGTTCCGAATTCATGGTACAAACTTGAAGCGTCGGTAGAGGACACTGTGTATTGCATAGGAATGTATTGGCGCAGGATGAAGTGTTTATTGACAGCGTGATCTTTAAAATAACTTCAATATTGCGTCTAGCAACGGTGATACACGCTTCACGTGCACATTCCAAGGTGCCGGGTATTCCACGCACACGTGCAGCAGCTAACTCCATTTCTCTTTCTTTCGAGTATTTCCTGTGTTTGCGCCTGTAGATTCCTCTGCAATAAATATTGTTGCAGTGCCCTATATCAACCCCGAAACTTTGTACCGTGAATTCTGCTTCACTCTGTGTGCGTTTCGTACTCCCTCTTCTAGTATCTTTCTTGTAGAATAAGACATGGCAATTGAGGCGCAAGATTTCGGAATGTGATGCGGATTTGCTCCGTGCTGCCGGGAAACAGGGAAGAACCCATAGCATAAATTGCTGTTGAACCAGTATTTCCCCCCCACTAGTCCCAGTGCGAATCGAAACGGCCCACATAATTCGGGTGCCCTGGCCTCGTGTTTTTATAGATTCTCACTGCAGCACTCACATCCCGCGTCGCAGACCTTGGCGAAAATACGTCTTAATCAGTCACGAATCCGAACGATCCGGTCCACACCATCTTCTATAACAGGCTGCGCACGTAGGTGGCGCGGCGGGTGCTGAATTTTATTTAAATAAATAAACATCTCTCGAAAGGGCAGGTCGCTACTTCCTCTGTTCATCCCACTCTACACTCACAGTCGTTTTACTTTGCCTCGAGTAATTCAACTTAAGAAAAAGCATGAACAGAAACGCACTGTGTTTGTTGTACATTATTTGCAGTAAATTGCTTTATTGTTCCCAACGTGGTCATAGGTAATTTGAAACAGCTCTCTCGACAATAAATTATTTATATGTTTATATATTTATTGTCAGTCTAACTGGCTTGATGTTGGTATAGAACCTGTACTCAATGTAGCCAACGCTTTTACTTCGTCCATAAGAGTAATGACATTTGTATCTGGCGGTATGTTGGCAAGACATTCGAACTTGAATCTATTGCCAACCTCCAACACCAATTCAATTCACTTGCTCTTGTGGCGCTGTTCAGTTCTTTCTGCACCAGTGTGTGGAACGAATACTTTGTGTATTTGTTTGTTGTGTTTTTAACTTGTATTTCTTTAAACAAATAGTCGCTTTTGTTACTACTATTAACATTTATTTGGATATTACTTAAATTCTTTGTGCCCACGCTTTCCTGAAATTTTCCTTGCAAGAATTAGCGGGACGATTTAATCTCACATTATCAGCTGATGCGAATGACAGTTACCTGCACGCGATTGGGTTTCAAGGATTTGTTTCGTAGGGGTTGGCGATTTATTTAAGGCAGCCCTATCGAATAATGTAAGGTAAAGTATCGTGACTTTGAGTCCAACTCCTGCGTCCGTCTCTTCGTTTTCTGTTCGCAGTGGCGGATGCCTAACTGGTCAGTCGGCGGGGCGAGATAATTATGCGTCTTCGTTCCGAAGAACGAGGTGGTCGGGAGTCCATAATAAACGCACGCGTCATGTTGAATCACAAGGGAGTATTTATTTATGAATGCGGGCACGTGTCTGCTGCATTGTGTTGGGCGTCATTGTCCTTTCTATCGGCGCGCTCGCATCTTCCGTCGTCGTCGCGGCTATTACGCGCGGCCTTGCTGCTGGGCAATGCGCGCGAACCCATCGAGATAGCATCCCTCCTACCTTTACGAATAGAAGTTAATTAATTTGGATTTGGCTGATATCGATAGTCGTTTTGTTCGAGCAACTTGAAGTTGTGATTGATATGCTCATTAACTCGATCGTTCCTTTCCGAGGATACGACGTATTATTTATTACGCTTCGATCTCAGCAGAGCTTTGTATCAACGTTAATGAGAAGAGATCAGAAATATGAGTTCCGTATGAGAGAATAAGTGATAGGGGATGTATTGTAGGTATCCGGCGTGTTTCTCGTCAAACGGGATGTTGAATATTGGTTCTCCCATCAATTTATAGTGATTCCTCATGCTCTCACATGGCAAGCACAGGGTGTTTCAAACAATAGGCCTGGTAATACCTTCATCCGAAACGCTTTGGTGATGAAGGTGAATTTCATTACACATTATTACACGATGCAAACAATTCCCTGACATTCAATCAAGTTTTGCAACAGAGGAATGGACATGATGAGAAATGAATACTTCAATCACTCTTGTGCGTGTGTTAGTGTTATGGGTAGTGACCACTCGCACGATTTTATATTATTTATTGAAGTGTGGGGCCTAATATTTTGATAAGGAATCGAATCCATTACAGACCTATTGCAGCGGGCAGCCGTACTGACAGGGATGGTTACACTTTCTGATGGATGGACAGACTCTGAGCGAAAAGGCGAATGAAGCGAGGGGGTGGGGGAAGAGGTGCAGAGCGGAACGAACGTGAAATAGGACGCAAGTGTTTTCAGTTTAGTCACTGAATGTTTAAACAATGGAGGTTTGTTTGTTTTAGTGCGATATAGGAACAAATTGTACGTTGAATGAAAATGAGATACAGAACCGAGATTCGAAGTCGGGACCATGAGCTTGGGTGAAGAGCCCTGAGACGAACGGGATGGTGCTCTTGGTAAGAGTATCAGGGTGCTAAAGTGAAGGTCCCGAGTTCGAATCTTCGTCCTGTCTCCCATTTTTATTCAACTTTATAACATAATTAATCTGTTATCTAGTGATGAGGTTCAAGAGACTTCTGTACGATGTAGAAAGCCTAAATTCGGATGGATATAACGAAAAACAGTCTCAACAACCCAACCAAATCCTGATATTTCATTTTCTAGCGACGGAACGAGGACTTACAAAATTGTAGTATTGTTGACGTGGTTTAAGGTATTAAATAAAACGGAGTCAGACATGTAATGCTTACGAACAAAACATTTTCCATGCTGTTTTTGAAAATGTGGAACTTACATTTCATTAAACGAAATGGAATCAAACAACAACGAACGCATTGCTTTAATACCAGTGCTATCATTTTTCAGTGCAGTTACTGTTAGAGATAAGCATTTTAGGAAACGTATTGATCCCAGTTCAAATGTCATGTTAAAATTGACGTACACTATCCATTGTTTACCACTTGAGAAAACCTGGTTGAAAGTAAACATTAGGGTAACAGTGAAGAATGCACAGTTTTTCCCCCCACCTCTGATCGGTTCAGAACTTAAAGGAAATGAATGAGATGTGCAAAATTTTAACTGGTTTGAATAATTGTCTGGACCACTGAGGTGCTAAAATTTTCTATATAAATTATGAAGAATCTCACTGAGATATCATATTTTGGAATGATTTGACGTGAAAGTGTTTAAAATAAAGTTTTTGGGATCGCTGATCATTAAAACAATATTAAATTTTTGACAGTTGTTATTGTAAAAACGGCGTTTCTTGATAAGATAATGACAGTTATAAAAATTAAAGACTTTTTACACAGTGGATTTATAATGAGCGACAGTAAAAACTTATGTACTCGCATTTTCATATCGAAAAATTATTTAAAAAATGTTATTTTCTAATATCTCAAAAAGTACGGTTTTCTGTTTTAAACTTCATTTAAATTTCATACCTTCCGTGACACGGGTTATTATTATCCAAATCATATTTCACATCTCATATCTTTTGCCATCTGAACCGATCCTAGGTGGCTAGCTACAACAAATTTAACAGTCGATTTTTACGGCTAACCTAGAGTACAAAGGTATCCATTGTATATTTTTAAAACATTTTTAAATTTATTTTTGTCTTTGACACTTTTGGTACATTTACGATGAATTCTTTGGATAATACCTCCGATTTATTTGAACGTGTTTATCGGATTAAAATTATTATTAGATATTAAAGCGAATCATATTATTTTGACGTAATCTTTTTAATCAGTAAATAGGTTTTTCTGTCCGGGAAACGTCAGGTGATGGGACGCAGAAGCATAAGACTTAATGAAGTCCGGAATTGGAAATGAGCGCTTCGGCAACGAGAGTGAGGTTTCATCTCACTATTTATTCTGACACGATGTTCTCTGTAAATGAAGACTAGGAANTTGTTACCGTGAATGAAGACTAGGATTCAAATTCATTAGAGCAAATATATCTTCGATTATATTATCTATGAATTGGGGTTGAAGGAGCGTAGTCCCTTTGAGTAAGTTTGGAACGTGTTTGACGAATCCGCTTAAACAAACAAATAATGTGTAGGCTGTACTAAAAGTTTTTTTCTTCGAATAACTGGGATGAAATTGGTTCTCGTTTTTTGAGATAAAATAATTTGTTTTCTTTCTTTCATTTCTTGATCGATTTAGGAAGCTACTATTGAGTAACAAATTTTTCCTACATTGTTATATATTTATTGTTTAAGCAAGAACTAATAAAGTTATTGAAATATAGTTTTAAATCTGAATACATTTAAACGCGAGGAATTATATTCGGATATAATGGAAGTATCTGGGCTTAATCTCTTTTCGACTGATGGACGTTTTCGATCTGAACTCTCCTCATTATTTCGCAGTCACTTCTTATTTTACATATGATACATTATTCACGAATTTGGACATTTATAGAGTGTAAAATGTTTTGAAGGTAAATGTCTGTTTATGGTTACTTACACTCGTTTCAGTGCACACGTACGAATACACACATTTATAATATATTTTTACGAATAACCTATTATGGAATATCGACAACTCTTATAATTATACGATTTCCTCTTGTCAAAATGGCCATTGATTTGCGATCTGTTATTGCTAAACTTCCATTAGTACATCCATAGAGATGAATGGCTGATTGGCGTTGAGAGATGGCTAGTCAATTGTCATTATACTAGTCATTAACTTAATAACGATTTTGATCTAAATAATTTGTTCTGCGAAACATGTGGTTTATTATTTCTTATTTAATATGACCCGTTGCGTCGTTCTGCTGTGAAGAGCGCATTGCTATAGATGGGTAACAAAAAATGTATGTATAATTTGAAAAATTTCAATCTCTGCAACACATCTACGATTTTTGTATCCAAAGTCTCTGTTGTTTTTTAATGTTCCATTTCGTGTGTTATATTTGTTAATTATTATATTATATTTGTTGATTTCCATTTTAATCTGTGATCCGAAATGTTTTGGAGATAATTTTAGTACGTACATTTATGTAAAAGGTACCGACCCGTCTAACAGTTGTGAATGATTTCACCCATTATGCTTGTTGTTTTGAAGGTCTTCCTTTTTTTTAAGTAAAAGCGTTTTTGATGTTATTTCTGTGCTTTTCAAAGGGCGCATTTTTCTCGGATAGAAAATCTCAAAACAGGCGACAAGGAATTACGTCACCGTTTTCGATTATTATATTTTCCGTATTTGAGCACTACAGAGGGCAAGTTACCGACGAGTTATAAGATCACATGCTTATTTATATTAGAGTATACAACAATTTTATCTCATGGTCTTTTCGAAAATCTTTCCTGTATTTATTGTATTTAGTTACTTAGAATATTTACAAATATCACATTTCTGTCTGATACTAACTTTATTCGTTTTTTGCATTGTATAAAAATAAATTTGTATTACTTTCTTCTTTGTCCAATCTCTGTTTCAACTGTCATTATATTGCAACCTAACAATGAAGAACAGTAAACTGCATCTTGGTACTTGCACTAGCTATACCGAAGCGAAACTCTTGTCGAGTTGTATTCTCAAGATGCAGCCTTGTCTTTGTTATCAAATGTTGGAAGAACACAACCGTGTCATGAAATTCTTATAACTGTTATTAGTTTTTAGTTCGTATGACAGTCCTACGCGTAGCTGGAACATAATCGGTGGAAATGGATAGAAAAATATATTCCTGCTTTAATTTTTTTTAAAAGGGTTTTTCGCTGTTGTTTATTTTTTACGAATAACTCGAGCTTTCAAAGTAATTAATCCTGCGTTAAATTATTAACTTGTTATTACATGGTCGGGTATGAAGCGTTGATTGGGTTTAAATCCGCACGACACTTGATTATTTATTCCACGAAAGAATTTCATTTAAGTCATTGTGATCGTAATTGAAGACCGTAATATCCAAAATATCGTTCGTGGATTGAATTCTTTTCTGGACGATTTGCCGAAAATCAAGTAATTTTATTTTGTTTCGGAGCAACGACAAATTCATTGTTAAAAATTTCGGCGGAAAATGAATCGAAACAATTACGGCCTTCGATTTTTGCATCGAAAATTATCCCAGAGTTTGTAATACGAGGTCTCACGAATACAATATAGGGACGACAGATCTCCACAAAAGAGGGACAAGGTCGATATTATGAGGAAGCACGTTGTGAGAGGATACTTCGAATTTCGCGGTCACTTTGTCTACGTCGATGACCTGGAGGTGATCACTGGAATATAGTCATTAGACTTCCTACGAAATTGCAAATGAGATGGCAATAGGACGAAGGGAGTTATCGTGTTCAAACGAGGTGACGGGTTTGTTAAAAGACGGTGAAACTGTTGTCGACCGCAATATGTGAAGGCTGCCCGATTTAGACAGATGAGTAGAAAATATTTCGATCTCAACTCAATACCAATTTAATTCTTAACAGGTTATGGAAATTTCCTGAAATATTTGCGTCAAATTACCGCAAGTCAACTTCATTTCGTTTTTATTCGCAATCGTTTGTTTCTCGAGTCCATTCTGTAAATATGACTTTTTTAAACTGAAAATTCCATCAGATTGTGTTCTGGCGAGCATAAAAAGAGCGTTTGTTGTAGAAGGAATGCTAGGCGGCTTCCGGCAGCAGGAAGGAAGCGTGTTCGCTCACGGAGATTTCCCCGCCGCAAAGGCGGAAACCGCGGTGGCCCGCAACGGCAGCGTCCCGCCACGCGCTCTATATTGTCTGCGCTTCTTACCTGGTGGCGTACGCACCGGCGAGAATTGAGACAACTGTACCTAGCAGGGTGACGAAACGGAGACGAATGACGGAGAGGTGAAGTGTAAAGAAGATCCGGGGGAAACGTCTAAAAGATCCTTGCAATGACGCTCTTACAGGCGAGGCTGACGAAAAGAAAAGGTTCCGAAGAGAAGAATGAGATGAAAAGACGAAAGCAGTGAGAGAGGAAGAGATGGGAAATCCGCCTCCTCTCGTTTTATCGACACTTAAGAAACATTGAATACGACATTGTGGATTCGAAACCCTGAGAAGGTATTGACTGATTAGATTAATTTACGTTGATTATACGTCGCTATTACAACTCATTGCAGTTTGCAAGGTCCTCAACACCACCTACACACAAATGAAAACGCGATTGGGTATGTGGAAACATACATTGAACTGAAATGTAATTCAAAGTAGCGCTACTCGAAAGCTGTCCTTTTTGTAAGAACNTATATATATATATATATATATATATATATATATATATATATATATATATATATATATATATATATAATCGTTGGTCATGAGGAGCATATTCTGCGACGAATCAAATATACAAAATAAATAGTTTTCCGACACATTTTTCTCCGGCGATCATCACAATGACACATGTCTTCTGGTTGTCACATGTACCATGTGGTCGCTTAAGATACAGGGCGATACTTGATATCTAACATCACATATCTTTTGTGATGCCGTCCTAATGAGTCTATGGTACATGCAGATGATTTTAATTGGTATGGCGTAAGAGTTAACGTTTTGGAATAGTTAATTATATCACTCGCATTCATTTGCTCGCGCGGGAATCGCAATCATCTCGCACTTTGACGATCCCACGTCAGTAGAGAAATATATTTGTGGTATATTCAGTTGTCTACAATCATTTTGCTACTCAACAAAATCACAGTAAGGTAGAGTTGACGAGAATGTAATTTTCCGTATGCGACCTTACGTCATCATACCGAATTCTTTATTAATATTCTATCCTATGTGCATATATATTAAAGACAATCAAATATTTATGCGCCACTGATATAAATTAATCACATAAAACACTCGATGTTTTAAATGCACATTTAGAAACAAGAACGTTTCGAGACTGAGTCAGACCTCTTCAGGTTCATTATTTCCTCCTTCACTACCACGTGTATTAAGTGTTGATATTTTGGTAATAAATTTATTGTGATTACCACTTGATACTAAACAGTAAACATTGTAGATTATTAATAAAAATGAAATAAAAGTTAACATGAGCCAATGTTTCAATGGCCTGGTGCATCAGGTTATACTTTTGCCACTTTGCCGATAGAGTGCAAGACAAACTGTCATGCTGAGAATTCTTTATTAATTTTGAAAAAATATTAGTCACAACACTTGCACAACGAGGATCAGTTAAGAGCTGTAGTTACTGGTTCACCTGGTGTTGTCTGCAACCACGACACCAAACATTGTGTTATATTATTGTTATGTAATAAAAGTTTTGTTACAATTTAAAACTAGTATCAATGGCAGCGAAAAGTTTTTTAGACCATATGTGCAAGTGTTATGACTTAACATGAATATTCTGCGGAAACATGTTACGATAAGTTTCTTTCTAGTTTCGAGATTTTATGATTTGCAATCGACTGTTCATTTGTTGTGTTAAAATGAAGAGAACATTTTTCCGTTGAACGTGATGACAGGTCGGATGACTGAGCTGAGATCGTCACCCGAGTTAAAGTCTTACTTTTACATTTAAGAGAATCGTTGAAGATGTGGAATATCCGTTTTTTCAATTTCATCATTATAACCGAATAGCTGATTATAACCGTGATATTTGCATTGACAATGTACCTCAAATGTTTAGCCTGAAATTTCTTAAGAGAACACTGCTGGAACCACGACAACCCCCTTGCATATCGCATTCACACCATGCATCCATTATATGCTTATTGTTTTCAGTGGGAATATTTCGAATGTAAAGTAATATTTTTGTTAGCATTCCTACGCAAATTCCAGTCAGGGATTGTTTGTGTCAGCAAGTCGGACACTCCTGAGATGATTTCAACGCGGTTTACCTGGATGCAGACGGGAAAGAATTTTCTGTGTGTGCCTTACGGTCCCGGTGCAGTTAGAATAATGTTCTTTTCAATGAGAAACCGATCGTCGATTGACTCGTCTGAATAATGGTTAATACAGCAGTCTCCTACTAAATGCAAGTATCCATCAAGTGAGTACCCGTATTCATCTTACGGATAATAAATGCTTCGAGTATCAGGTAGCGACTAATGCGAAGATGAGATCCGCTGGAAGCCGAACAGCGCTTTTCGGGACAGAGACTTCGCTTGATGCAGTGAGGGGAAGGTTTACATTTGTGGGTTTAATTAAATAAATAATTAAGAACTCACGACGCTTCGACTTCATTTGAAGCCGTCGTCACGTGATCAAACAGTAACAAGAAACGAAACAATAGAAGAACAATTGAACATGATATTAAACATAAATATAAAACCATGTTCGGAAAAAAAGCAGAAACACAAACATGTTATAATATTGTATTATATAAACCGAATAGTTTTTCAGTGTCTGTGCGTAAATTCTAACTCCAGCGTGTATTTTTTACAAATATCATTTTTGATATACAACTTTTGTAATAATTAACTTCTTTGCCCAGTAATTATGCATTATTAATGTATTATCCCTATCCAAGTGATCATCATTAATACAATGTGAGGTAACTACACTTTGTTCAACTGATTTTAAATTTTGTTTGTGCTCCTGGATTCTAGTTCTTTACCCTCTTTTTGTTTGACCTACGTAGCTAGCGTTACAATATTTATATTTTCTTTTCTATACTACGTTGTTAGTATTCATGTAATCTTTCTTATCTTTCCCTTTCGTTATCATATTATATAATAATGATAATTAAATTAATATTAGTTATTATAATATTATTAATAATGATATATATTATTTGTCCATAAAAGGTCGTACGTCTTTAATTATTTATTTCATTAATTATATAATGTACTTTAATTGTGGTACAATAGGTGTCTTTACCTTAAAAAAAGTCATTAATTTTCTGCTGTCTTGAAAATCTGTCCGCGTGAATAATTTTTCTGATATGCGCCGAAAAATTAGGGAACGAATAAATATAAAAAAATCGTCTCGCTTGCAAATGATGCGTATGTTTTTAAAAATATTTTTTTTAAATCACAAAAAAAATGGTTTGCGAATTGTGAGGTCATTGAATAAGATTCGTGCTGTTTTTGTCATTCGTACTTCTTTTGATGTTGGAGAAGTATTTCGTGAGAACGTTGTTTCGAGAACATGAGGTGTGATTGCTATTGGGAAGATTCCTGGTAAAGGGGACCTCCAAGATGGAAAATTATGTGTTCGTCCCAGAGATTCAATTTTTGCAATAAAAGAGAAGATAATACAATGAACATAGTGTAATGACGTCCGTACAACATATTAAATTATTTAATTTAATTTTTATTTTTTTAAATATTTAATATTATATTAATTCCTTTTTAATACTATTAATTAATTATAATTAATAATAATAATTAATTTTAAAATTTAATATTTAATTATTTTCACGGACCGAAACGTGTTAAGAATATGTAATACGAAATAAATCGAGTACGTGAAAATAAGGTCGAATAATTTAATGATACAATGAAGTATTTTTGCAAAAAACAACTTTATATTAGCCTTAAGTGGCCTGTTTATATAAGTTGGGCTTAGCCTTTAGTAGTACGTTTTTATGATAGTATATGCGATTTCATATTATTCAGAATTATTTACGATAATCTCGATTATCAAAGTTATCGACCGAACTCAACTCAAAATCCCTACTGAATTTTATGGGTGAAGAACATTCGAAGAAGAATGTACAGTTGTTGGGAACGTGATCTCTCATGGAACGAATCAGCCATCTCGAATTGGTTCCTCATGAGGGGACTGCATCTAAACGGGAGTCAATAGCATTATGCAATAGACTCTATTTACTGCAATCATTATCGGCGCTATCATTATTGGTGCCGTTAATTGAACTCTTCGATAACAAATTAGATTGTGGTTTTTAGCTCTATTAACCTTAACACTAACGTACAAAATATTTTAAATGTACATAAAATATGCATAACCTTTTGAATAATTTGACTGATCATTTCTGACAGGACTATCTTCGTGACGAAGGTCCGCAGATGGTTTGATTTTCTTCAAAGGACCGATGTATTTGTGGGTCTGCTACTCTTGTGTTCGTCACATTTGTTTTCACGGAAAAAGCAAAGACTCATTCGTATTTTATTCAGTTTGGATCGAGAACTTAACTGGAGTAAGGAGTTAAGAGTTGATGGAATTTTACATTATGACAACGGGTTACGGACGGCACATACCAGTTCTCAATGGACAGGCTATTTCTTGAAGATCGCTTCACAAACCCAATCGATAGCCTTCCTCCTACGCGTGTGCTGTACACGAATGTCGCACGATTAGTCGAAGTTCCAGTTTTCCCATACATTCACCTCCGCGTTATCTTTACCTCACTGCAGGGAAGTGGAGTCGCCTTGCGCTTCCCTGCGTTGCCGGCTCACGCTTGATGGACTACTGACGCCACGTGGCGGTCAGACCTCATCACCGTCATAAAGCATCTGGACCCAAATAAGGATGTACATACACCGGGTCGGTGCTGCAACCCCACGCCACGTCTCCCATCTTGGGAAGATCCTACCTTGATTGACAAATGAGGACTTACCATTATGTTAATCAGGGCTTTGTCCTAAATTAATCATTGGCTTTTTTAATGCGCCGGTCTGCAGAGTGAGATACCGGTACTTAAACTCGAGTTGCGATGGGTTGAATGGGTCTCCGGGTTTGTACGTCGGAGTTTGCGCGTCAATCCTGTGTTGTTCCATGAAATTTACCGTGTATTGGATTCAACGTACAAGTGTGTTAATTCCATTCAAAGAAATAGAATTTCTATATCCACTCATCTCCATCTTTGTCAAAAAAAGGTTAGCTCGTGTAATGTAGTAAATTTCTCTAATTGATAACTATGAGCGTTCCTGGAATTCATAAATACGCAGGTGACCATTGATTTCTTACATTAAAACGAAGAATTTAGGGTTTACGTTAATTTTAATGAAAGATTTTACCGTTACATACACAACGGAGAGTACATATCTCGTCCCCAAAAATCAGGTTCGAGTCCTTGTTTCATATTGATTGCAAAAATCTGATAACTAATTATTTGTTAATTATTACAAATCTTGCAATGTATTAGTCGAAGTCGTATTTTTCACGTTATAAATCAGAGCTGTTTTCCGCTGTTGTTTTATGTAAGCGAGAATTATTGCGTGGGTTTCTGATAGCACCAGGAATCGTCACTAGATTTTATGAAGCAGTCGAATAGAAACCATACCTTATTCGTTGAAAAATAACCGTATACAAATTAAAAAATCAATCTCTGCATACGTCTCAAGTACTTTCATTCCATGTTCGAAATACGAAGTTTTGGTGTATGGAGGTCAAGAGATTTTGACTACGGACTTAAGTGATGTGATATATTTTTTCCTATAGAAAGCATTACTGGAACTTTTTGCATAAGTCAGTGTGGCTGAAGCTTTCAGTTCTTTTTGCTTTGGAATTACATCGTGGTTCAACCAGGAAAAGCAGACGAATAAGAAGCTTTGTAAAAGTATCAAAAGTAATTCGCAACACGACTGCGTTTTATAATTTAACTATAAAATCACAATCCCTCCAGAGCGCTTCCAAATTTGTCCCGCACTCATACTCAGGTTATCGAGACTTTGAACACACACACAAAAAAAAAAAAAAAATGGTGGACTCGAGTGGTGTTTCAAGTCAGCCACCACCAATATTTTAGAACAACACATACCTTGCGGGTGTACCAACGCTGTGGAAACAACAGGGACTACCGTAAAATGAATTTCCTTGAAAGTAGATTAATAAATTAAGATTTCTTAGATTATTAACGCAATGTATTTTATAAATAGAAATGTCAATTTTGTGTTACACTACAAAGGATAAACTAGAGTATTTTAAGGAGAGGTTCTCCTAGAGTTATTTCGTCAACTTTGGAGGTAATGAATGCAACGTATAAGATGAGAATATCACAATGTCGAGTAGTATATGCCATAGGGGGAATCGATTGAGTAGGTTGGCAGTTCTCCCGAATTTGATGACTTTTGAGAGGGCAGCTAGACTTTATGTTTGGACATATTCTAAACAGTGCTGTTCCATTACAAATCCATTAAACGCCACATCGCAGCAGTTCGAGGGCAGCGCACCCGCGAAGCGTGAACGCCGCGAGGGGCGGGACCCTGGCGCGAGACCCTGGCGCGAGGGTGGTCGGCGCACGAGAGGCCTATCGAGATGATGGAGCCGCTGTCGTGCGCCCGACGACGGAAGCGGGCCGCGGCACCGCCGGGGAAGCGGCGCTCCAAATTTGGGATGTTGATCAGCATCGAGATCAGATTCGGCACGCCAACCTCCGTCGGTGCGCACGGGGTGACGGGACACTAACGGAACGGATATCGGCCGGAGTCGGCGTCAACATCAAAGGAACGAGACAGCGACGTGGAGACGAGACCTAAGAGACGGAGACTTCAACAGGCGAACAAGAACCGAACTGGCGAGATGAAGCGACGATTCGGAAAGATCATCTCGTGCCTGAACACACACATCATTCGTCGAGTAGTGACCGCGGTCGGGAGACACGGCGTGCGCTCGCATCACGCCCGTCACGTGCAGCCGCGGGGCGTGTGATCGGCGCACAGCAGCCATTGTTGTTTTACGACAGAGGCGTCGTTCCATTACATACTAATTACAGAGATTGGAGGAACAGGGTATAACTATGCTTCAGTCATTTCAGCGGAACGAGACTCTCCGGAGACAAGAGCAAGTGTACCTTAGCCTCGCATTACGTTAGATCGTGCTGATGTTGAGCCACGTCGCCGTTTTAAAGTTGATTGTCAATCACGGGTACAGTTACCGTGGAAAAACGGTCAAGCTGTCATTGTAAATAAAAAATCATAGTGTACATACTAGTTTTAAAATATTTTTATCTTATTTTTTAATCTCATCATTAGTTACGAATGATTGTCGTATCATCGTCAACGGTGCAACAGTGCCAACACAGCGCAAATTTTTGAAATTCAGGTCAGGGGCTTAATCGCAATCACAGTAACCATTTTATTTATAACACGAAGATACGAGGACGAGACGTGTACTTTAATCCTAACAATTAAGCTTGATATTCGTACTAGTTTAAGTTCACCTTATCATTTCGAGAAACATTTATTTTAGTCCTCACACTTGGTATCTCGAGCATTCGAGTTGGCTGGAGACTTTAACGTTTTTACGACCTGTACGATTTCTGAAGTGTTGCATTATACTTAGATGTCACGACAATGAAGCCATATTTATTGATACATAGAATCATAGACACAGAGGTATAATATTGTGAGTATCAATAATTTATTTATTTATCAGCGTATCGATTTAAAACATATATCGTACTAAAAAAAATCCGCTGAGTGGGTGTGGAGGGGGGAAGACCCGTGAGACAGTGGGGTAAGTGCTGAGAAAAAACAAAATTTTTACCCATTTTGCTGAGATTATTGAGACTGTCCAATTGGACCCGTCAACTTGTCTCCTGCCACCGCCAAGCGAGACGATGAAAGACCCGAAGGTTAGATTAATTTATTATTTTATATTAGACTGTAACTATATGATTTGTACGCAGTCAAATCAATGAAAGCAAAAAATTCGTATCAATATCGAGCGAAGTAAACTAGAGTGAACTGATTTAAATAGAAAGAGAAGTATAAATTGTTGAATAAAACGACATTATATCACGGATCGATTTATTAAGTATTAGGGAGACACAACGTGGCTCATCTCCACGCAAGCAATGAAGAACAATTACTATAACGAGACGTTTTTTCTCTTTAATGGTTAATAAACCAGTCTGTGAAATAAGGTACTTTTATTCAAAAATTCTAATTCTACAGACGTAATTAAAAAATGGAAAGAGAAGCATCGCCAAAATGGGAGTACGTCCTTACCGTCAATTGAAATTACCAATATACGGAGTTCTGATGTGCATTGCGAAAGCTACGTTTTGTGGGTCAGCGTTCGAAAATACGTCGCGCAATTTTTCATATGCCGTTAATTTATCGTGTGCGGTTGGATAAATTTCTGCTTGCTACAGTGTAGCAATAACAAGAATAAAACGGGACCGTGTGCGACAGAGCAATGCGCTGTCTTTGAAACTGGACCAAGGTTGATGACTGTCTGCTCCAAGGCCACGTCCAGATCGTTGTAATCGACTTATAAGCGCGTACACTTTCCTACCGGTACGCACGCAGCAGGAACTCTATGTGTGGGGGAGAAACGAAAAATTGGTTTCATATTCTGTTGCATTCTGTGCAAAATTTTAGAAGTACAGCAATCCTACGCGAAGAGACCAATTTCATTTCCGAATGAGGCGCAGAGCGCGTCATTGAAATCTTATTGTCGAGGTTAGCAAAAGCGCAATTGCATTGCGGTTCAAGATAAATACATTTCTCGCTTGGATGTTAGTGGATTCACTATGAATGAAATCGTATCTGACAATAAGAGTACAAAGGTGACGAACGAAAAATACATGTAGCTTTTAGAACGTAAGTTTTAGAACGTAGAACCACTCTTTGCCAAAAAGGACCGCATCATTCGGGAATCGTTCTATATAATTCCCTGCCCACGAATATAAAAGACATTATGAAATTGAATATCTTCAAATTCACGGTTAGAAACTACCTCCTGCACCAGTGCTTCTACACTGTAAAATAATTTATTGATTTTAATAAAAGTTATATCCGTCTTGTACTTTATCACGCCATTGCTGTGGCACTTTTTAAATAACTTATAACAATTTCAAAAACTATTTTCTTGCATGATTGTGTTGCCGTATGGCTCATATTAATTTAGTTTTGTGTGTACACAACTTAGGCACGTTTGTGTACATAAATTCTGTAGCCCCATCCTGGCCCGGGTTTTTCTCCGGTTTTCCTTCGGGTAGAAGCGGATTTCTTATACAGGTTCTCTAGGCTTTGTCTAGGGGCGTGTTTATTGTAACAATAAATCGTGAATTTAGTGTTTTTTCAACTCTTATGATTTTTAAACACTATACTCAGAATAATCCATAGTTCGATAATAACTTGTACATGTAAATTTACAAACATATTTGCGTTAAATTAAAAACATATTGATATTCTATTAGTATTATAACTCGCAGCTAACTTTTTATCTTATCTAGGAACTTTTGCTGAAATTTTTGAATCCGCCTCTGCCTCAGGGCCCTTGATCGGAATTGATGGGATGGTCCCTTGCTTACTTCCGGAGAGTAAATTAGTTTATTGTCCTCCACGTGGTGAAACGCAGTTTGTACTGTTTTTTGACAATAAATTTATTATTATTATTATTTGCTTTGCGAGACAGAGGAACTTCTTTCCGATCGAGCCAAGATGAGTGTTTTCTAGTGTTAGCGCTGAGAAACTCAGCGCAGTCGATGATAGTAAAAATACGACTACTAATAACCAGGCGAACTTTTTTTTTAATTGTAGTATTTGTAAATGGGAAAAGTAGCGTGCTATTGAAGCTTATCTGCATGGAGCGATGGAAGGTGGGTGGTAATATATTGTTAGTCGATGGGCCAGTTAGCAAGGTTTACGAACAACTGTTAGGAGTAGAAGGAGGGTTCGCTTTTCAGTAGTTACAGCTATATGAACTGGGACTTGAATATGTAAAGCTACAAATTTTTTCTGACCCCTCTGGGAGTTGAACCCGGGATAACTTGGTGAGCAAGCGCGTTAGCACCTTGTTTCTGAACCGTTGCATTGCAATCCCCTTCTTGTGTTTCTAGTAGCTCCGGGGACAATCTCTGCTTCCGCTTCAAGGCGTCTCGTTCGAACGCTGTTATTATGTCACAAATGCGTTCAGGAACTCAGATGAACGCTTGTAATTTACAGACGTCTTTAACGAGATGTTCTTATCGGTTTTTTGTAGTGGCAACATATCGCTGGAAAATTATTGAAGTTTTCAATCTTCAGTCCTTTATTACTGCGTGATTTGGGCTGTTCGGAAATTACGATTTTTCTACCTTTGACAAAAACGATTTGTGTAATATATAGACGATTGCGTGACAGTTTATGGTAAATCAATTATATAAAGAACGCCGAAGAATACATTTCATGTCTAATATAACACTTCGAAATAACATCCTCGATTAACGTAGTTATTCATAATTAACATTACTGCAAATTATAGACATTACATCCCTTTTAAGTGTAGAATAGTTAAATATACCATACGACCTTTAGAGGACAATTCACAATATTAAGACCAAACGTTGCGTGAAGGAAAATATCACAAATATTGTCCAATTGAGTTCGAATGATTTATGTAACTATTATTTACTAATATTTTGATCTCTGCTTCACGTTGATAATACATCGTTTTCAATTATGTCAACCAACTTACTGTTAATATAATATATTGATCTTCAATTTATATAATGGAAAGTTGATAAACGTTACATCTGTGTGGAAACATATCCTCAATTGTTGGACAAAGATTCAGTTCGAGTTAGAAGCAAGTTCGAGTCATACACCGGATTCCCATAATTTGCTCGACATTTCTAACAAGTGTACAGTTCGCTCAGTTTCTCCACTTTACGTCTACTTGGCTCGTAGCCGAAATATTTTTGTATTTCTCTGAAGATTTTAAGTATATGAGGATCGTGATAATTCTTACAAAATGTCTTTGATACTCTTTTAAGGGTGTACCTACTGAACACTTTGAATTTTTTTGTCCCTTTCCTTATTATTTCCAAGGAAATGTCGTAGTATTCTATTTCTTTTGGAGTGGTTTAACCTGAGTGTTTTGCCCGATTAGTAGGTATCCATCGCGATGCGGAGTTCTATGTATATTTTATAGTAAACATTTATCCATAATATAACTAACGAGAATTAGCCTACTTGCTCAAGCTCCGACGTTTTGAAAATAATTTTCCGAGATTTTCAACGCTAAAAAAGTGTCCCGTAGGTCAACAACTCGTCTCAGTCTCCCAGCTGTAGCCTCTCAAGACATCTTTGCCACCGCCAGGTTTCAGCAGCTTCGACTGCGGTAGAACATGAATGAAAACGCATACCTACGCGAGAATTTTGAAACTGGGTTTAAATACTGTGCTTTTATCTCGTTTCACAACGCAGAGCCTGCATTGAAATTTATAGCTATCGAGCGCGAGTTACAAAACACGAAGCGTGCAAGCGTCTAGTAGCGCACAAGCCCCGGTGGCGGGGGGACGGGGGGGGGGGCGAGAGAAGTCGTCGTCCTCTCAACCCGTTTCAGCGCACGCATATACGTACATAGACGCATTCCGATCTTTCGACATATATGCGGCACTATTCAAATTAATAATGATTTCAACTCGTCCTTGTAACAGTACACCTCGCAATCGAATGGCAACTTAATTAGGAATGTCAAAATTCAATTCATGCATTCGCATTGAGGTTGATTCAATATATGTTACTAACAAAGTATATTTTATTTATATTCGAGTTATATTTATACTTATATATTTCGTACATCTATCCTCCTTTATTAAAAATAATCATTTAAAATGATTTGAACTTCACGTTAACAACATCGTGGGTCTTTTGTTTCGCTTGGAAATTTCTATTTTGAAAATTTCAATTAAGATATTATAAGCGGACTATGCGATTGTGGGTTCCATTATAATAAAAATAATCTGGAAAATCACCTGTTCGTCCGTAATTCTACATGCAAATTCTCGCGAAACTGTTGGGCATATTCGCATGTCGTATTAAGAACTGTTTAGACGTGCCGTTATCACATATGATGTAATGTTTTGTAACTTCTGTCTAAAGTGCACTTCATTTAACGACCGATATTTAATAGGCTCCAAGAATTATTCCTAATTTTGCTGATTTTATATGCAGGCCTATGTTTAATTGGTAAAACATCATTAGCATTTCGCTCAAACATTTGTCACTTCGGTTCTTACAAGAGCATCACACAGTCATATTTTCTTCTGACTATTTGATATCCTTAGCACAGTAATGCACCGTCGGAGACCGAAAAACAGTGAGAATAGAAGGAGGGTGATTGTTTGCGTCGAGACAAATGCTAATAAACTAGGATTGATCACGTCGTTAAAAGCGGACTGATGACGTCACAACAGGTTCTCATAAAGTGCCGTGGAATAGTTGAATAAAAATGTGGCAATATATTTGTTCCGATTGAATGCAACGTTTGCGCTCGTGTCAATACACATCCTGTTAGTCTAATGTGGAGGAGAAGAGTCTCAGACGTAGTAATATTAAGGTCGTAATTTCTTTGGTTGCCGATAATAAAGCAAGCACTAAACAATTCTCCGATCGTTACCTCCACGTCCGGGACTTCCTTCCTGAACCGATATTACCGCGCTCTTCTGACGTCAATGACTCTCAAACATCCAAATTACCGTCCATTCACAACCATTCGCTTTGTACTTAATAGACGGCGCAGCATCGCTAACTTTAAGATTAGATCTGTAAATCGCACTTTCCAGTCGCGGGCTGATGCAACGCAATAGTGTAATTGACGCCAGGAGTTTCTAAAGACATATTAGAACGCGCACGCGCTCGCTCCAAGAGGCCTCATCTAACTAGGCTCTGATTACAACATGTAATCGAATTCCTTCCGTGGTTTCTCTCCCTGAAATGTATTGTATTCCGATGAATATTTCTTTTCGTCTTCGTCCTTGGAAGGGATTTTAAGCCCTAGGCGGATTTTAAGCATGGAGCCCCATCCTCTCTCCCAAAATTACTTCATTTATACCGAAATGATTAATCGACTCTTATTTATCGACAAGTAACTACGTACGAGAATTTACCCATGTCGAGTTATTCCAAAAACAAATTGTATCTTCCGGTGACAACTTTTCGGTTTTTGTTGATTTGGTATTAAATCACGTTCTTCGTCTGTCGTTATCGAGGGTCCCCTTAAAGGATACCCATTTCCTGACCTTTCCTCGTGGTCATACGCAGCTCGTAACTACTTTCTTGAGTTTAAGTTATGTGTTTCTTTCATATTTCGTCGTCGTATTTTAACAGATTCCGTGGTTTGCGTTCACGAGAGTAATCGCACAGAAACATTCCCTGTGCGAGTCAGCGTGGCTCCATTGGTATCGTCTCTACGTAAAAACCAATATTTCTAGTTCGACTGCTTCGTGATTTGAACTATTGTCATTTAAGAGGCGAAGAAAACAGCCCGATTCTTTGAGAATTTGCTTGTACAGATTTAAATACCAGATTTAAAATTTTGTGTGAACGTTTTTATTGCATTTGAACGAATGACTGTATATGGCATAATTGGACATCACCTCTTCGAATAGTTGAACCAAAAATAGAGTAATTTTCATTCGAGAGGTTGAGTAGAAGGAATCTAGTCAAGTTTCACTTCTTGTATTGTTTGAATTTTGTAATTGGAAGTTTCTTTTTATAAGTTGATAAGGAATCGTTTAAGTATTACGTCAAGCAATTTTTATGCCTTTTTAATCATCTCGTCCCTCCTCTATTGTCAGATTCCACTTGACCTTTCCTTTTCCAATGCGACGAAACAAATTTAATGAATTTTTGGATGAGGTTGTTATTTAGTTTCATGCAATTTTTCACTATTCGATAATGGTTTTGATAGTAAAATTATTCAAGAATTTGTAATGTATAATACTTCTCGAAACCCTGGCCCTGACTGCGAAGTTTATAATATGTAAAGGACTCTTTGAAACAAAAACACGTTGCATCTTAAGAGTGAAATCCGAATCCTGTCCAATGGCGTTTCGGAATGTGAACGCGTATTCCCTCTGGACCAAGAAAAGAAATACTTGTAAGGCGGCTTGTACGAATCGACACGACTTGAGACAAATTAAACTAACCTACCCCAGTTATGAGTGATGCGGCCTGCATTAGTCCACAAAAAGCTACACATCTGGCGGTCGGACGACGGACTGGCCGGAACAAGCCGTACTTTTATACGTCGGCTCCTGTACTGACGCTTTTATTGCCGTCGGGTCTCGCTTTCTCTTTTTTGCTGGAGCCTATGCTCCATCTCCTTCCGGTCCTCCACGTATGAACGAGGGGAGGGTGGGTAATGCTTCTTTTGAGTTGGGGGGAAAAGAACCACTTTTGTTGCGAGATCGTCCCTGTTGACTTTGACCCTTATAAAAGGCAGTGGTGTAGAGGCGGCGACTTGTAAGGCTTAGTTGGTGCTGGTGGCGGTGAAGTTGAAGGCACGGCAAGGGTAATGAAAGGGAAGGGCTTGGGAGAAGGTGGATCAGTGGCCGCAACGCAGTCACGAAGCGAGAGTGGGTTCCGTGTTTCTGGAAGGTGCAACTGACGCCAATATCTGAGGCTGCTCGGAAACTAATGGGAATGCTTGAGGTTTCTAGACGTCACGGGCTTGTAGAACGTATGGGGAGTGTGACTTATTGGAAAAGTGGGGGAAATATACTAGGACTGGTGCCAGTATCTGCAGTATTAAGGTTCCTCTTTTCTTAGTCAATGTAGTAACGTGCTTCAACTTCGGTGTCATGGCCTTAATTTTTGCCTGATAATCTGGTAAATATTGTTCAATTACTGTGCGTCTCAAACAGTGATACTGTAACGCCTATAAGCAGGCAAATGTATGTCCTTATGTCTTGAGTAGTACCGCGATTTGGGCTACATCTCAGAAATATTAAAATGATATGATCGTCTCCTTATGATTTTCTCGCCGGGAGAATTTTGAAGCAGAAGTAAGGAGATAATGGAGATCTTGATCGAGACTAACGGAAGGAAAACTATTGATATGAGGGGTGAGAAGGGCGCAGCGCGTAGATGATCGGATGTCACGACAAAACGATGACTGGAAATTGCGCTGCACTGTAGATTAGCGTATGAAAACTGATGCAGAGGCAATGGGAGCTTTGTCGGAGACGAAGAGGACGGTGGTAATTGAAACGCAAGGGGGCGTGCGGCTCCCGCGGGTTCCTCACCAACCAGTCTATTCATACAGTGGCCGCAGGGGGAGTTTTTGCTTCGAGGCAGCACGGGCCGGGTTGCGTCTGGAGACTCCGGTATATGCCTTTTTATCTCCAGACTCCAGGCGTCACCACCGCATCGTCCCAACTACTTATTAGAAGGAAATGAAACTAGTGTCACCTCGATTCAAGATAATGGTAAAAAGCGTCAATTATGCCACAAATGAATTGATCATTATTATTATTTAGGAAACTGAAAATTCGGATGTACTGTAAAAGTGGAGTTCGAAGAGAAAATATTTTGGAAGAGACAGATACGAAAACTAAACAAGAATAACGCAAAGTATCACATTACTATTTTCATGTTCATTTCGTCTCATCCCCAAGCGCGTATGACTCACAAAAAGGAACAAGAGGCAAGGATTACATCACTGATAACTAATAAATAATTGCGCATAACTCGCATAGCATGTCCATAGAAGAATTTATGACTATTTTAAGGCTTGGGTTCGGAGAGAACACCATGTGCCAGATGACTTAATACTTATTAATTGATAATGGGATTAGAATACCTTGGCTGTAAAAATTTTCAAGTCAAAAAACCAGTATAGCTGGAGTTCCGTATCAATGGACATTCTTGACATAGAACGTTTAATGATCCGAATTATTGCTTTAAATTTGTTATTGGTGAAAAATTGGTAAGAAAACCCATGGTTCACGTCATAATTCTTGTTGTTTGAGTTGGGTTTTCCCTTCGCTTACTTCACATTCCTAGGGAGAAAATTTGTTATTGGAATTAAATGAGTGGATTTAGTAATTCAATAATTGCGTTTTATCGACATTTTTATAAAAAATGTAATTATTTCCTTACGTGACATTGTGCACATAATTTTAAATCACAATATGCTATTATACACACATCCTTGTTGCTCATAAATGAATATCTGATATTCCGGAATATTTTTACTTTGTGTTTGACGATTACTTGATGAAAAAGGTCTATTGCAGACAATTTTGTCTTCCAGCATGCATGACATGGAAGGACATGTCGGAAAATGTCTCGTCAACCAGATGTCTCACGAATACAGTTGTGTAAGTTTTACACATTTAGACGAAAATTTAATATGTACTAAGCAGAACCAGACTACGTCCTAGTCACATTAAGCTCGATATCGCGGATGCCCTGGGAACGCTATTTTCTGGGAATTCGTTCCAAGGTTTTGGTTATCACGCCTTCGTAAGGATGTGAGAGTTCACCATTCTGTGTTTCGACGTTTTTGCCATCTTGTGTACGAATTCTTTCTTCCCATCCCAGAATGCTACGACACGAAGATGTAACGAAGACACGATGACACACGAACAGGCGAGATACGACGACTGCGAGCCTCCATAACTACAATTACTTAATTACCTGCATTTTGCTGCACACATGGTAGTACTTTTAGCGCTGTAAACAGCCATCTGCATACCTGTAACAGACAACAAATATATATTGTAGGAAAATATCTCAAGTCGACAGATTGTTTATACAAACAAAAAATATTTCGTCCATCTGTCATCGTCTTGCGACCTAAAGGGTTCTCTGCTCCCATATACGATTACAGATAGACGAAATCTTTTCATATTTCTCATAAATACATCGGTAAAATATTGTCGTATTAAAAATCATTTGGCGTTGTTGTTGTAAGGTGCGGAACATATATTCCATGCATTGATTTAGAAAACATACTGCGCAGCTCTTTGCCTACTCTTCAAATAGGTGAGCGAGCTTTGACGAGGCCCAATCTCGAACCCCTGTTATAACGTCTTGTTCATCTCTCTAAGCAGTAATCGCATTAATACGCCGCAAAAGACCATTGTGAGCCTAGTTCTTCATGAACTGTGGTCACGTGTCCTATAACGTCCCTATTCTTGTTTCCGAACGGTGGATTTGGATTACGTGTAACGTTCCCACGGTTAGCCTACCGAGAGATGTGCTATGGTTCATTCACAACTCTCACAAAGTTCGCTTCAATATTGCAGACTTCTGTTGGTTTTGTCCACGCACAGTTTCGCTCTCCTAAGTCACCGTACTAAAACCAGTGTAGCATCCATTTCAATATCCCTCGATGTATACTTCGAGTTTGCAATAGATGATAGAAGACTACTATGCACAACCTCCCTCACCCTATAATACAGTAGGCTTTCATTTCCTGTTTCTGCCGTCCTGCCGACCAACGCCTTATTGGCAAAATGATCCGAGCAGAATCGGTCCTCCGACATTCTGCAGATATTCCTGAACACTTGTGGGCAGATTCCTGAATAAAACGAAACATTACGATCCATTATCAATGTTATTATGCTAATGTGATACGTTCAATACAATCTTTGTATGAGAGTATTCGGAATCTCACATTTAAAACAGACGGTAGTCAATGTACATTTCGAAGGCCGTGTATCAAAGAAAACAAAATTTATTGGACCACGAAGATTTTTCAACATTGTTTTCACTTTCTGGAATTACACATATGGAGTGTAAGGAAATAATACTGTGGTAGCAAGTAGGCACTCCTTCGCGGTTCCGGCAAAGGACAGGTCTACTTCAGGGACGCGACCCTGCCCACGCGAGCTTCGATAAATTCCCACCTCCATATTCGGGAAGGTATCATGTCCTATTCTTACCTACCTATCTTATCTACTTGTTCCTTGCATTCAATGGCGGAAACACTCCTAAAAGTATCCCACCCGGATGATAGCAATGCACAGAATTTACTCAGAATGATGAGAGGAATGCGATTTGTCAAACTAAATCGGTGATAACGAATGGAGCGCAGGTCATTGCGGAAAAAATATAAATAATATGAAGCCGTCTGCTGGAAAAGGCAAATGAAGTAAATTGTACCTTATATAGCTCTGAATAAAAACATACTCCCGAAATACTCAGGTTTTAAAGAAAATACTGAAATATATTAAACTAAAAAATGAATTCCTAGGAATTATTACCGGCACAAGAAATCATAAACGTCTTTTCAAAATGTCCCCTTATAAAGTAGTGGAGTCGAAGAATGGAGTTAATATAATAAAACTATAAAAACCTGAGTATGGTTGAGTCGTGAACACAATGCCTGTAAATTCGGAACCGGACGAAGCAGTCTAAACACAGTCCGAATAAATGAAGGAACATTCTAAGGTTAACGCTGTAAAGTAAAGGTATTTCACTCTTTTCAAACCGTACTCATGGCACGGCTTGAGAATTCCTCAACTTCGTCAGTACATCATCTTCCTTCGATGAAGTCTCCTTCGGCCTGATCACAATGTCCAGTGCTCCATTCTCAAATGAAATGTAACTCTTCTTCCTTTCCTTCATAGCAGCGTACCATATACGTCAAACCTGTTGCGTCTCTTCAATATTGGACATGCTTGTACGTAGGTCCTGTCCAGTGGACTCCATGAGCTAGAATGAGGAATAATGGTGGCAATGCTATAAAATGAATAGTCTCCTTTCTATTGGGGAAATACTGATGAAGAATTGAAAGACGTTCGCTGGAAGATTTCATCGTTAAAATGTAAGCTTACTGAATGGTAAGTTACTCCAGGAGTGCTTAGAAATTACAGAAATCATGAAAATTACTAATTATGCTGTACAGAAAGTTACAGCCTATTCTTGCTGGCAGACGTATAAGCATCGATATTCTCTGGTAATTGGAATTGCTTTGTTAAAATGTCTCTTCTTGACAAATAGGCGTCCAACAGTTGAAACTTTGAAAACTTCATTGTGGTTGAGTCATTAACACAATTCATAAAAATTGGGAGTCAGGAGAAGCGGTCATTACATTATCTAAGTGAACCGATTAACGTTCTCCTCTAAACACGTGTCACTCTGACATTTTTTTGTAACTACTCGTTTACTTCAGCTGTTTGAGAAAGCCGCGTTCCTCCGATTTCTCTCATTTCCTGCTCATCATGACCTGATTTTTACTTTGAAATATGTCTTAGCAAAGGAAATTTGAGTCAATATTTCATTTTCTTTCCAACACTGCCATATACGTCAAACATTTGCATATGTATGTGAATGTTCGTAATATTTGTCCGTTTTCTGACATTTCGTTCTCCTTGTCTGTAATTTCATTTTTATAAAGATATTATTGAACTCTCCGCTTAAGTGGTTTTGCTGGCGTCCTTTCATTGATCCAACCATCACGAAATTATGTTCGAGCTAAGTTTGTGTCTTCGCCCTCACGATGGAATAATCGCAAAGTTTAATTGGAGACACTGTATATATGTACACAGTTTGTTACGCACCTCGTGCAAAGTGTGTGCTATTTCGCTTGTTCACGGTCCAAGGGTGAATTATCTGCTCGAGCCTCCCTACAACCAGCAGTACTGCGTTTCCGCCTCTCTTTCATGTATTACAATTGCACAATTGCCATCTCGAAATCAACACCTTCTATTAACATTCTTGTCACCTTCATCACTGCTGACCTTCACTCAGTGAAATAAACATCGCGACGTGTAGGTTTTCCTCTTTTCTGCCAACGCAAGCCTTTTCCTATGAGTACTAGTTGATCATAAATCACAATCATTTACTGTTACAGTACATTTTTCTTATTTTACCCTAAATTCCGCAAGGGACAATGGACAACGACAAGCAATTCTTAGTACATACTCATTTTACCTAATTGTGCGAGTGATCATATCTATTGGGAGTGAAATACTCGTTGATTGTCAACATGTGAAAAACCAAGTTAATAATAATATAATAAAATTATTGTCAAAAAGCAGTACAAACTGCGTATGACCACGTGGAGGGAAAAAAAACTAATTTACTCTCTGGAAGCAAGCAAGGGACCATCCCATCAATTCCGATCAAGGGCCCTAATGCAGAGGCGGATTCAAAAATTTCAGCAAAAGTTCCTAGATAAGATAAAAAGTTAGTTGCGAGTTATAATACATATATAATGTCAATATGTTTGTAAATTTACATGTACAAGTTATTATCGAGTTAATTATATATATATAAATTTATAAGCTTTGGTGGGAGTCTTGTTTAAGGTATTTGTCTTGGATAATGCAATCTTGACATTAAATCGTGCTGATTGGAAAACAATTGAAAAGGTATTCCGATTCCAGATGGAACTTGGCCACGACGAAGAAGTTTGCATGACGAAAAATTTCTTACGAAAAGGAAAAAAAAGCCCACGTTTTGAAGACAAATCTTTGTAGCATGAACGGTTTCTCACTTGCGCAGCTCCTCGTTTCTGTAACCTTTGTCTGGGAAGTTGACGAACCACGAGACGAAGAATGGAGAGATATTAATATGTTCGAGAAGATCGCAGAAAAGCTGCAAGGAAGCAGTGCGTACACAGCATAGCCGCCTCCGTGTAGAATGTAGTCGCCTAGGACTGAGGCAGCGCGTCAAGGACGGAACGAGACATAGGTATTTTAATTGCCGCCGGCGTCACCAGGTGTTCTTAGACGGCTAACGAGCGATGTGTGAAAATAATTATAATTTAATGCCAGATCACTACCTTCCAGTGGACGTGGCAACGGATTGGGTGCTTTAGTCACCCCTCGAAGAGTTCGAATGGGGCGGAATAAATCCCAAAAATATTTCCGAAGTGAACGAGACAAGATGTGGGAAGGAATATTGCAACATTTGAATCGAGGAGAAAAAGATTTGTCGGAGAGCAAGAGAAGGGAGGAGCATAAGGAGTAACAGATACTACGTCGTCTGTTTGCTGAGTCCGGATGCAAAGCTGTTCCGGAGAGTCGTGTGGGCCTCTTGTTGGTAGTGAGCTGCCCCTACGCCCTCAAATTAATTACAATAAAAAGAACTTATTTCCGAAAATGAGAACCGTCATGTAACAACGATAATAAAGTGATCGAAAAAAAAAATAAACGAAAATTAAAGAACATTGAAGAAATCTGAATATACTTTTTGATCTCGAGATTGGTGCAGTGCAGCGCTTCAAGTGTACTTCAAGGCCAAAAATCCCAGGGCAAATAGAGACGGGCAGTGTCAGTGACCTAGGACTAATAACTCTCAAATTTGAATCCGACATAAATTATTAGATGATATAGGTTTTCAAATAAAGAAAGCACATCACTATCTTAATTAAAGTAATCTAATTTAATTAAAAATGCAGTGAGTAACAACTTTTTGTTTATAATATTTATTTGGACGAAACCAAGAGGAGAATCATGATACAAAGTAGAGCTCTAATGAACTTGATGTTGGCGAGCCCTAAAGCCCCATTAAGAAACCTACAAGTCTTTGTCACATTCTATTCTCACTCATCCCCAACGTTACATGACTTCATTGTCTATCTGCACCTAAGAGTCTCGCTAACAGTTGAAAAACCCGTGATCCGGTACAATTTTTTGCCTCACTATATATCACTGTACTCTAACTCCTTCCTGGATAATGAAATCACTGTATCGGCGAGTATTACGTAACCTTTAGTAAACAGTGTATTCCTAAATGAACGAAAGCTAAATTTTATCCATTAATACTGGATTTTAAAAGGCACAAATATTTGAAGTCAAATTATAGTCTCTTCATCCTTGTATCAGCCAGCGTCAGTAACTGAAAATTGTCTTAATTGTCGACGTGTTTTAATTAATTAATTTTCAAAAAACGAGTTTCAAACTGCATATGTCCACGTGAATAACAATGAACTAGCTAGGGACCACCCTATCAATTCTGATCAAGGGCACTAAGGCAGAGGCGGATTGAACATCACAGCAAACTCCCAGAAAAGATAAAATGTTAAATACGTGTTATACTATCAATTTGTATTTAACACAAAAAAATTATTTCACAAGTACGTATTATTATGGAACTACAGATTATTCGGAAAATAGTGTTTATAAATCATAAGTATTAAAATAACTCAAAATTCAAGATTTATTATTACGATAGGCACCGCCCTTGGACAAGAGTTTACAGAACCTGTACAAAAAATCCGCCTCAACCAGAAGAAAAAATTGTTAAAATATAAAAAAGCACCTTAATTGTGAATGTGATGAAGTAATATCCAGGTACATGGTCGTATTGAACGAGAAAACAGGACGCGGGTGATAGCATGAGAATTCACGGCCCAGTGTACCGATGCGAGTGGATCGATGTTTTGCGAGGTAGAAGGGTGGTTGGGCAATGCTTTTCCGCCCGCAGTGTGGTGACGGAGGTTCACGCGAATTCTGATCGCGCGATAGGCACGCGCCAGCCTGGAGCCGATTGGGCACCAATGAAGAAAGCCTTCTGTGCGCACTTTCATAATCCAGCAAGGCATGGCGTAACGGTCCCTTTTACGGGGCAAGTTGTCTAATGTCAAGTCCACACGTAGGGTAGGTGAGAATGGCGTTCATTTCACGAACGAACGATCTCATTTGAGCACTCGTTGAAAAGAGAGTAACACTTAGCGAGTTGTACAAATGTTTCTCGATTAAAGAAATAGTACTCAGGTTTGTGCATATATGCACTGCTCTAAGCAAGAATGATGATGATAATAAACGTTTGTATTGATCCTCCGCTCTTGAGTGTTCTCTATACGAATTTCATATATTTAGTAGTATTACGACAGAAACATGTTCCATAGCGTTGAACACTTACAATAATAGTGACAATACTTCCCAGCGGTTTTCATTGTAACATGATATACGGCGAAACTCATCAATAACGGACTGTAAAGGAACCGTAAAACTTGCCCCAGAAAATATTTTCACGTTAAGGTTTGTGTAATTTCAACAACTTTTTCGCATAGTCCTTACAACAGCTACATACTGTTACGGGAGAAACAACACAAATACACGTTCTGATAAAAAGAAATTGTTAGCGGCATTATATTTGTCTTTTTACCGGAGCGGGGAGGGCTAAGGGGGCTATACCCCCCCCCCCAATTGGACCTCAGCACTTAACATAAAATTGAAGTAAATAAATGGCATACTTTGTAAAAGTGTTACCAGATTATTAATTGTTATTGGTTATAATAGTTATTATTATTAATAAGACTAATTAACTAATAATACAATATCAATAAGGGTAATAAATAATTGTCATTAATAGTACCAGATTGTTAATTTTTTATATGATGCATTTTATTTAAAGATAATATTTATAAAATTTGTTGTAATACCATAATTTTTAAACAAATGCGCTCCCCGGTTACCCCCCTCTATTACGATCTAGATCCGCCACTTCTGGTCCTCATCTATGTTGAAAGATGTGGTTCTTCTTTAGGGCGGCGTAATGCGAGCCGGGAGACGACGCCAGAAGAAGAGAACCGTGAGCAGAAAAGCAGGTCTTGTCCGTCGCTATCACGATGGTCGTCGGCAGCATAATTATTTTTCCACTCGTCCTTGACTTCACTCGGAGGGTGGGGAGAGAATGAAATAAACACTCTTCTCGCTCTCGTCACCCAGGAACTGAAGCAGGCGAGGCGATGTGGGTCTAGGTCTCTTTGTCGTATCAACAGTCGCCGTGCGCATGTGGCGTTGTTGCTGCCGACGAACACGCCCCACAGCTCCACTTACGCACTTTGAAAGCGCTCTCATTTCCATACTAATTCAGTATCGGATTCATAAAATTTCTAGAAGTAATTTATGCAAAACCAACAAAATAATGTTAGTATTTTTTTCTGAAAAATTAAATCAAATATTCGGGGACGATCTTTACGCAATATCCGGAAATACAAGTTGTCAGTTTCGTATTGTTTCTTTTGATCCGTGAGCTGAAGAATTCTTACGATCTCGCCGTTGCTGGTCCTTGAACTTAAGGAACGTTGAACAACGTCGTGTTTTGGTTCACATGAGACGTAGGGTTATGAAAACACTCCGTTGGAGAGGAGACTTGTTCTTCATCCATTCGATAGCACTAATGACATTAACAACAAAATGCGAACTATTACATCACTGGCATGTTCCCTCTTTTAACGAAATGTCACAAAATCGGTGAGATAACAATGTGGAGCTGTTGAATTGAATTCATTGCTACAAGTTCTTTATCGCGGACTAACAATTTCCGCTTTCTTATGAAAAAACTTACAATGTATGATTGTAAATGTACTACATAATTATGTGGCTGAATATCCTATTTTAGGCCTCAATATTAAAAGAAATAGTAATGACGGTACATTTGTGTCCCAAAGAGAAAGATGGCAGTTATGAATAGTAACATTTCATTCAACATAACATAATTTAAATTTTATGAACCAAAATCACTTTGTAAATTAATCCGTACATTCATTTGGAAATGTTAAATTTGGTTTCATACAAAAAGAGTATTTTGAACGTGTTAATAAATGATGAAGCAGTGCTTTATACATTCTTATGTGCGTGAAACGGTTCAAGCAGCATCCGAACGTGTTCAGCATCAGCGCTTCTGTCAGATGCAAGATAATTGTTTTTTCAATGTTAAAAATGCGACGAGTCCTATGTTTGTATTGATTCCTATGTATTCTTATTGATGAGTCATATGTTTTCTCAAACACCCATACTAACATATAAAGCTTAACGCGAAACTGTCTGTTTGCTTCCCGTAAACCACTGTACCGATCGTGTTGAAAATTTTGCTAGTACTCGTACATAGTGTAGATGGGAAAACTTATATTATTAAAATGTGTGATAAGAAAGATAGAAATATTTTTTGACAATCAATGTCTATAAATCGAAAAAAAAAGATGTATAATAAAGACAAAATAACGCAAAAAAAGATGTACATTCACTTACACTGCCAAAACAACTATGAATGGCTATATTGTTTGCCTCAAATTTTTCTACAAAAAAGTCCGTGACAGCATATACCTATCATCAAAAATAACATAAATTATAGATAAAACGTTATTAAAAATAAAAGTTTTAAAATACTTCAATTAATAGTTGTCAAATTTAATGGTTTATTTGATTTGAGTATTTAACAAAGATGTTTTTTAATACTAAAATTTCGACGAATTGTTTTGATTGAACAAGAATTTTCATGAAAATTCGACAGGCGGTTCCCGCGAAAACAGTCAAGTTTTGTATTAAATTTATATTATTATGAATTTGAAAATTCAGGATGTATGTCCTGAAATTTCTTAACACACTTTCTAAATAAATGATAATTACTTAATACGTATTTAATGACATTCAGAATATTTTATGTATTGTGGAAAGACAAAAAATTGAAATTAAAGGAATGTTATTTATAATACACGACTGATTTCACTCCCTAGCTAAATTACCCGCAAACGGTCAAGGAGCAATTTCTTATAAAATCATATTTTAATTACGCAAATTATGAGAACTATTAAGTGTACAGGCATCATCTCATTCATTAAAGAACTTCCCTCTTCTTCGAATAATTAAATAACTGGGATTAGAAAATTATAACTACCATTTACTTTTTAAAAAATCAATACTGTTTCATAATAAGTTATAAAATTACAGTAAAAAAAGTAATTTTTAGTTTTTCGTCCAGAATGGAATAAACATGGGATGTCATAGAGTTGACATCAATTCCATCTAATCGTCATTTTCTTGTCATACGTTCAATATTCATGGTGCGATCAATGTCTCTCATGCACGCACGTTCCGACGAATACGGAAACGGGGGACCAACAAACAGATGGCGTCAATGGAGAAGCTTTTCACGCCTCGAGCTAAAGTGCGGCGTGTGTCCTGTTGAGATAACGGGAACGGGTTTGAAGGTCTACTTTTCGATTCCGATGGGATTACGTCTGCGTTTGCGAATGGGTTATCTCAAAAGCACCAGAAGTAAATTATAACAATTCTCAGATCAACGAACCGCATTGGGATCAGGTAATTAGCGTTGCAAATTAGACATTTTATTTTAATCCTCAATATAGTTAAACTACTTCGGTCTAGCAGTAATTAAAGTCAATATCAAATAAAACGACCCTTTGTTAAAAAAGCACATTTTTTCTAAACACAATCGAAGTGAAATATTAAACGTTTCCATCTTCATCGGACATTGACCTTTCATCTTCAGAGCTGTGAGCTCACCACAGTTATGCCACCTTAGAAAATCGATAACATAAGCTGGGTACAGCGTAGTTGTGTTTTCAAAATAATATGATTGTTTTTAACAATGATATGTTTTATTTGGTATTGGTAATATACGCAGACGAAAAATATGACTAATTCAGAAAGGGAAGTCATTTAAATGTCCTTAGTACCCTTGACAGAGAACGTTTTCAACGTGAATGAATACGAAAGGGCGCATTAAATTGCAATCAAGCGAAAATTCTGATTGTGTGACCGAAGCAGATGTGTAGACGACCGCATATCCGTGTTCATCTGAAATTGTTCTCGGGAGTCAGAAACATTTCCTCTTGCAGGATTGTTTGACAGCTGCTGATCCTTGCGTCGAATTTGAGAAACGTCAATCAAATTGAGGTTCCCACCTTGCACATTAAGCTTTGGGTACAAGTGGGAGTACCCACTTGGGCTATTAGTGGGAGCCAGAGAAGATCCTAACAGGCACTAAACAGTCACGACGTGAGGAACAGGCGAACTGTGATAATTGTCACCTGCAGAACGTGGAGAGATCCTCGGAGTGACGTAGAACTGATGAAAGTCGAAGGTCTTGTGCTGAGCGTCGCGAGTGTAAACTGCGGATCCCACACCTCTTTATCGACTCGTTTCACTAAAGGCATCTCGGAGCAGTTAATTGCCCATTTTTGTCTTGTAAACCAGCCTCTGCGACTCACGGCACAACATCGAAGGTCACCAAAGAGGTCACAAAGTAAATGCACCTACAAGAGCAAGTTAATATGGATTACATGAATGTCTTTGATAGGACACATTTCATCTACAAGTGATGATTCAGTTAATCCGTTGATATTGTCCAGAAAATGTATTGTATTGGTTGTTAATCTCGTCAGCGTGCGGATCAGTAGTTACAAATATGTAATATTGTAGCTCTATTAAATGAAAAAATAAATAAATACGAGACCCTGTTTGTTCGTCCGATAAATCTACAATTATGAATTTCGTGTTGGAATGATAAGCTTAGAGATCTAGACTCATACATGGTGTGATTAAATACATCTCGCAACAATTTTTCTGAACTCATTAAGCACTCTTCATATATTATTTCACGAAATAAAGTGAGTTATATGTCTCGTATAGCTATGAGTTACATGGATCTACATATGCTATGTAAATACAATAGAATGTGCGTCGTGACAAGAGGTAACTGTCCTGAGTACACAAGAACTTGTAGATTCTGCTGAGGACATTGCCCTCATTGCCAACCTAAGACGTTAATAGAGATCTTGACAGAACATAGGAAATTTGGAGACGACATGAAAAGAATAGGAAGAGCTGAAGATGACGGATGTCAATGAAGCACAGGAACGAAAACACCAGAACATGTATTGTGGGAGATATACAGGAGAAAGAGAATGGTTCATAAAGGAATTCGACACCATAGATATATTGGATATAAGGCATATGAGGAAAGATTTGGAAAGTGAAAGGAAATATAATAGATGGATAGAATAGGAATGTTACGCGAGGCGTAGGAAACAAAGGACTATGTAGTGAAAGGGTCTCTTTAAGACGAGGCGATCTGATGATCAAAAGAAATGTAAATAAATAAAATAAATGCCCTTATTCCATGGATATCAAAAATTTCAATAAATCTATTATATAGATGCGTGCCATAGTTCGAAACATAACCACTCGGCATCACGTTAATTAAAGAAATTCATGTTCGTTGGTAATTGTTCTAAGTGAAATACTTTTTTATTAGCTCCTCGTGGAATCTATAAAAGTGTCCATGAAATAACAGTATCCTTTATATTTTTCACACTTTAATTAAATGTTAGAATTTTGCAATGTTGCTGTTCGTGACTTGTTAATTAGTTTATCGTTGAAACTTTTTTTCAATGAAATTTTACCGACCGACAAGTTTCAGTGCACGGGGAGAAATATTTAAAAAATGTTACAATTCGTGTATTCAGTCTCCTCGCAGGAAAAGCTCTCTTCGTGTTTAAAGAAAAGCAACCAAGCATTTGAATGCTAATTAACAAATTAGTACGTCTGGTAGGAAGCTTTTGTCGGTCGTAATATGAATGTACTCGTTCTATTTTCTGATACTCCATTATCCCTGACTTCATCTTAATGCCAGATTGGTGGGTAACTGTACGAAAATGTTTGCCTAATTAGTGGTTTTAATTGAACTTATAAACAGCATAATTGGTGATCGGAGTAATGACTGGTATTACACTATCATATTTCTATTTCATATATCTATTCAAAGTTTCTCTTAACGAGAACCTACGTATATGATATATGATCCTAGTTGAACTATGATCAAAGCTTATGCATTACACGGTCACACCTTTGATCATAGATATATGTCATAGAAATATGATTGTGTAATACCGGCCCATCTAATGAAAAATTTGCCAATGAAATATTAAGTTATGTGATCTCTACCACCTCGAATTCTTGAAAAGTAGTTTTGGTCGTAGAAAGTTATTCAGTGAAATGTAAATTATGTTTTATATTAACATCCAAAAGTTTAATCACGTGTGATGTAAGAGAGCGGAAATTATGTCGTTTCATCGGGTCAGTATGCTTGTGGGTTGATCGGCGGGCGCGAGCTAGCGGTCTATTTCGTGGGCTTGTGCGCACGAGGCTTTCTCTCGGAGGCGGGTCACCGCTAGGCAAACTAAGGCTGGGCTCCACCGGAGAAACGCCTCCTGTCGGATCCCGTGTCGTGGTTTTCGTCCATCTCTATCTTTGTACACCTTTCGAGGTTTTCAATTCGAACTCTCCGATTTTTGAACTTAGTGATTCTTGCTCTAATTTACTCCCTTTAATAAGTCTCGATCTAAAAACATTTATTATCCCCGGGTCAGTACACATTTTTATTGTGACAATTTTTAACGGTACTTGCATTCTTTTACCTGCGTTTTAGAAAGAAACTGCAATTGTTAAAACATATGATGTTCTCGTATTTCTTTTGAATAATTCGTCGCTTGTATTTCTTCCGTGGAGAAGATATGTGATCGCTTTCAGTCAGATGAAAATGGTGGCGAGCCGGGAATCGAACCCGGGACTTCTTCGATCGCAGGGGTGTTAACCTCTACACACCGCGCTCCCCTTCCACAACTGTACTCCGTTGCCTTGTTGGAAGTGGTGTACAGTTGTGGAAGGCGAACGGACGGTGTAGTTGTTAACACTCCTACGATCGAAGCAGGAGTCCGGGGTTCGATTCATCGCCAATCTGTCACTTGTTTTAAACTTTGCGAAAAGAGAAAGGAGTCTAAGGCAATTTACTAATTTTAACTTAATGCCTCCGTTTTGTTTGTAAATAACCTATTTAACCTGCGCTCGCCTTGATTCCATAACGCACTTGACTTGAATCGTTTTGGTTCGAAGTTCAGAAAAAGCTGGGAATTCATAAGTTCGGGGTTTATTTGGTGTTCGAACACCCTATCAAATACGTTGTAAACGTACGCTTCTGCTACCGGAGTCAGTGTAAACTTGTTTGTTGGAGACAAACCGAGTCGTACAGATCCAATCAGAGAGCGAAAGCGACTTAGATCTGTTCGACTCTGAAGAAGGTCGAAACGTCGAACGGACAAGTTTCTATTGAATCAGTGACGTTGACTTTCGAGTTCGACGAGAATCATCGCAACGACGAATCGAAGACGCAAATCACCTGCTGCTCTCTAATCGCTTTTGTGTCAAATGTTGTGCAACCATTATATCGATATCAATTCCAGAAACGTCGCAAGGAGATGACGGCTGCGGTGAGTCACGATGACATAAGCCGACGACAGTTGCGCGCGCGCTCGTCTCCAGCGACAAGGACGTTCTCTTGGTGAACTTTAATCGGGATGTTTACTGACGTCTTTGTTTTTATTTGCCACTGGGGGGCTTTTTTCTCTTCCGTTTTTTGCGGAGTGTATCTCTGCAACTCCAGTTAACACGCCTGTTCTTTGGCTCGTAGGAGATCAAACAGATTTGTAAAAAGTAGGCATGGAGCAGAATCTAGAATGGTTTCACTTCCACAAGTCACTTTCAGTACCCGATGTCACTGTCAACATTTATGTTGCCTGTGAACAATTGATTTTCTCATAAACGACTGGCTTCACGAGAGGCGGTTTTTTGAGAAAATATTTTTAACAAATCGAAAATTTTAATTTCGATTTATTAACCGAGTGAAAAATCTATTAATTTCTGTCTTGATCTGAAAGCGGTAATCCTTCAGTTTGGGAGTTCGCTATATATAATTTTTCCCCTTTTTGACTGTAAGGAGCGAAACAGTATAGTATACAATACATAACAATATACCTTTAAAGATAACATTTAATGTTAAACGCAAGACACATATGAGCACTTAGAAATACACAAGGAAAATATATCAGTACGTAGATATCGTGCGATACATCAGTTAACACAAAGAAAACAAACATAATTACACGCAAATATTATAGAGATAACGCGTTGGAAAATAACATTAAAAGTAGAATAACAGACAAAACATGGTAAAGAGGAAAATGACAATATAAAAGACAAAGTTCCATGAATGAATAAATGAAGATAACGTTAAAGAACTGTCAACAGAAAGTTGATACGAGACAGAGTAATTCATAAAAAGAAACATGAAGCTACGGAAGGAGGAGGAATGTTACAGGGGTTTTGGATAAGAAAGTTGAAGCGGTTCTCCTTTAGGATTTATCCGTACGAAAACTGGCATAATACACACTCGATCTTGGAAAAACTCCCACGCAGCTTCAAATTTGGATACACCAAGTAGTCGCCATTTGAAATGACGTATCAAACGTTCCGACTTATACATATATTTAACCGGTCTATGGGGAAGAAGAGACTACGACCGCACGGATATAATCGGATTGCGTTAAAGGGGGACAAAACGATAAGAAAATAGTTTGCGAATTAATTGTATCGTTGGAATATGCTAAGGCATCCGACAATAATTTGGTAAGTAAGTCTTTTCCAGTGAGAAGGGTATGCGAGATAAAATGTCTTCATTATTGTAAATCGTTGATGAACCGTGGAAAAAACTTTCATGGGCCATTTTATCTTTGTTTTTAGAACTGTCCTACTTGGTCGATTTTAATACGATTTGATTGAGCCATGAGTGCGTTCAAGTTCATTTGACGCGAGTTCACTACATATTAATAAAGGAAACTTCTGAATTTGAAATGGAATAGATTCATTATTTAGAAATGATTAATGTATGCAGAGTACGATAGAAATTTAATTGCAGTTAGAGATGGATGAAGTAAGGGTAGTGCTGGAAATAGTGATTCCACGTCCGAGTATTGCTGAATTCAGAAAATAGTTTCGACTTATTATAATCTAATATATACTTTGAAGTAGCATGAGATAATTCTTCATCGCTGTTAACAACTAACTACAGAGTAACAAAATACCGCACACTGAGAGCACAGGTTTCGATATGAAATTTCAGTTTCGAGGAAGGAAAGGATATATCCAGACCTTTGTTTGTGATATCTCAACGTCTTTCAAAATGACGAAGAAATGATTCTGTCCCATTCGCATTTTTATTGTGCTTTGGCATCGCTCTCAGATTCTTGTCTTGAGTAACTTTGTCATTTCTTGTAAGATAAGAGCTTTTAATCAAGTTGACTGCGCGTCCCAAATATGGATGAAAACCACAGATATTAAGATTACTGGAGTAGACCGCGTCATAGTTTAGAAATATTAACATTCATGTCGCCCATACTATGATGATGATTCCTGCATTTGTCTACTGAGTCATGGGACAGAATCCGAGTACAGGCGATTCTTTCTTTAATAATGCCAAGTATTACAATACTCTTTTGCGTGGAATTCATTCGAAATGACGACGTAAGTGATGTTTTCTTTTTCGTTCAATAATGCTTTTCTCTGATTTTGTGCAATTGCGACGTAAAGATGCCGCGGCGACGCGTCGTTGCAGAGTGAAGGTTACTCGTGACGCTAGAGGCATTCCTTCCTGCTCTTTGCTCTCTTCTCAGCGTCTTAGCGATTCGCAATTGTAGACCCAAGTATATTTTTTGTAGTAACGGTAAAATACACTCTTTAATTAATAAATACATTTTTAGAGCACTTTTTGTCTTTTGTTGGACTTGAAGTAGATGTGGAAACAAATATATTTTCCATTTATATATTGTGTTGAAATGGGAATGTGAAAGAATACGTTGCATTAAAAGAATGAGTTTTAGACGACTGGGTTTTCTATACTTTCCAATGTATTATTATGTATTATATTGCAGAAATGCAGAATATGGCATCGTAAAGGAAAATCACTGGCCTCGAAATTCTATTGGTAAATAAGGAGAAAATGATTAAAAAGATATCTGTTCGTATGTTTGCTTAATTGTACCGAGAGAAATGTGTAACTCTGAGAAAATATCCCGCTGTTGGTTCTCCCGTCTGCGCCCAATACTTGGACATATCAGACGTCTTCAGCATGAAAAGAGCGTTCGAATAGGTAGACGCCTTTTATCTGTTACCTTGTCAAAAGCGAAAATAAATTATTCGATGTGTGGTATCTGAGTTCGTCGAAGAAACGAGCTACGAGGGGACTGGGCGGGGTGTTTTGCACTTTGACGACAGGATCCGGGTTCGATGCTCGCCTATGCAGGTCACGGACGCAGCCTTCCGATCCGGAAAGTAGTATCCGAGCTCGGAAAACATTTCTTATTCTAATAAATATTATCTGTGCCACTTAATGGGCAAAATTTTCTATTTCCAGGATTGAAGGAATAAATAATAATTACCCCCACATCTGTGAAACATAATTCGCTGCAATTTATTTAACAAATTCCATTTGTTCAACGAGATATCAATGTTTTTTTCTTATCTTTGATTCATTACGTGTGATATATTTTCTTAATCGCGAGGAAAAAGTTTAAAATCCTTAATTCCATTAAATACTGTTCAATTTCCCTAGTGTTGATGAAATCTATCGTAAATAGTCTTCTAAACCATGACTCCTTGGTAAAGTGACATTGGAAAGCTACATAATGAAAACACACTTACTTTCGCCAACACAAATTTTTATTTAAATAACACTCACTAAAATAAAAAAAATAATTTAAAAATATTAATTTAAATTACACACAATTCCCATCGAGACAATAATTGGCTTACATTTTCAAAAGAGATTAGTCAGAGAAATTCGAGTAGGTTGCCCTTAACATTGAAAGTTTTTAATTTTTAATGTACCGTATTAGAACAAGCAAAGAGGAAATGCATCCTCCACTTCGTAGATCCGGGTTGTATAGATGAAGGGAAAACGCTGTGGGGCTTCCACCGAAGTCGGAGTGTTTACGTACATGGTGTGCAGCACCCACATGTGGTTTCAATTTAAGTGATGATGCGATCTCCTGTGGCAAAGTCGAGATTGTGGTTTCTCCAATATCTCATTGATCCAATTTGATTAACATTGTATTTTATTAGAGAATACGCATTACACTTATGCTATATAAATAAATTAAAAAGTTTTAGAGATAACAAGAAACATAAATTTTTCTTGTTTTTTTTTTACAATATTTAGTTTCATAAACTTAAAATAATACAAACTTCCATGCATCAATTTGCATCGGAATAGTATTTCCTATTTAACCCATTCTCCAGTTGTATGCTTAGAGGAATATTGAAAAAATGTATCAATGGAAAATATCGTGTACTTACTTTAAATAAATGCTATGATAACGCAGCAAAAATGTTGTAACTGTATGTGTTGCTTGGAATATTCATGAATTGAGGGTTTTTGTTGCCATTATCTGTGAGCGATTTATAAGTTTACTCGGTTCATTTTTTGTCTTCTTTTTCCGTTATGTCTCGCGGGATGTTCTATGGAATTCTCTCAATGGAAAATATTGGATGATTGAGTTGCATTTTCCAATGTACAAACTAAAATTTTGGCTCAGTTTAATTATTTTCTTAAAATATGCCTTTTTGATTTTTCAATGGATTTGTATAAAATTTTATGTATAGAAAATTTAATATCCCTGAGGTCCATTAGTTGAAATAAATCTGACGTAAACGCCGCGAAGGTTTTTTAATATATTGTCTTGTTTGGAGTGTGATATTCATCTATTCGGAGTTGGATAATCGGTCTTGCATAGCAATTAATAATTTGCGAGTTGTCGTAAGCCAGTGCTTTCGTGGGTCATTTTCCGCATCCTTTCGCCTGCAAGGGAGCAAGTCGACTGCACACTGCAAAACTGAGAATCTCTGGCAAAGGTCTGCACCGAGAGCATTGATCACGGGGTTCGCCATTCTCTTTTTGTCGGTGGTTTTCAATTTCTCACCACAGCGTGCGATTCGACTCGTTTCATGTCACCTGGTTTACTGATATGTTACAAATGTACTATAATGGTTGATGCTTAGTGGTGACAATAGAGTTAATGGTATTTGCATGAATGTCAGATATTTGTAAATTTTCTTTAGTCTGAAAGCATCAGCTGGTAGATTAATTAATTTTTATATTCTGTCTATGGATATTCTTTATTCGATTTTAACGGCAGTGTTCCATGGAGCTGTAGTTGCATTGAAACTATTTCACTAGCATGACATGAGCTTCGTATCTTTGAAGTTATTTGGTTCGTTACTGCAAGAACGCACCATTCAAGTTTGATTGGAGTGGTATCAATTGTCTGTGTAAATGCATGGATTATAATTTGGTTCTTATTTTTGTTCTACTTATCTTTCAGGACGAAGTTATCGTGTGGTTTGTTTTCATGTAACTCTGCAAATTTTTTCCCGGTTTCGATTCCTTTGTTTTTCTCATTTAAACCTCTGCGAGTGCGTTGCGTACTTTTTAAAGGGGGATAGTTGGCAACGCTTCGCCGCCTCCGTTGCAATCGCCACCCTCTCCCTGCTGTTGGTACTACCGCAACGCCATCCGAGAGGCGTCTTTACCGACCACAAGTGCTAGAACACGACCAAAACATGCCCCGTCGTAATTGGCTTCATTGTTTGACCGCAAATGCCGCTATTGTGTGTTGTGGTGTAAGCTTTAACATTTGAAAGGTTTCCCGATACCTCCGCAGTGTCGTGTCATTGCAGATTGGAACGGTTCTGGAGTGAAACGACACCGCAATTCCTGGAGACCTTGCAGATCACTGGGTTAATCGTAATCACTAAATCGGGAAATCTATTTCCCTCGTCAGAAATACGCTCTGGCACGCCATATTTTCTATATTCGGAACACGTTTTCATTTCCATCTTCAATCTAAATACATACGAAACAAAACAGCGTTTAATAGAATTCTCTATAAAATAGACAGTAAACATATGTGAGGGGAAATGTGCAGTTGTACGAAAGTGGATGATGCGTTACAAAATGAAATAGAGGTATTGTACAGTATTTTCTTCTATATTATGAAAATATTAGAAGGAAGAACTTGTTTGTATCTTGTTGACGAAGCAACTTTGATTGGCATTGTCCTAAGGGAAGTTTGACTTCTAAAAAATCACCAAAACTCAAAAATACGTCTGCGGTTGTCAATGTTCTTGAAGAAATGCAGAATGCTGACGGATGACACAGCCGAGGGAAATGGTTCACTAATTTTAATTTATTTTGGCGAAATAAACTTGAACCCTCGATGAATTTGGAAGAACGTCACTAAGAGGAAATAGAGTAATGGTTCATGTTACAGCAACTTTTACGGGGACCTCGTATTCTCTCCTAGTTGTGATCCACCTCTTCCGCGAGTTGAGACGCACATGGGGCGGGGAAACGCCCCCCTCAACCTTCGTGACGTGTTATTTCACATTTTGAACACTTTCTTAGCGAGTGGTGATAAAAGTTTCGTTCCCAGAAGTGTGGAAACATACGATGGCACAACAGCGTATACACAGTCCGTATATCTTAACTGAGCTCCAAATTTTTATTTTTAGCAGACATTGCGTTTGACACTTCTGTCTGCGACATCTCTTCCTTGTACAACCTAAAGTGAGTCAATCGTCGAGAGACTACTGTTGGCAGCATGGCATCAGATTTTAGAATTGATAACAGAGATCGTATAAAACAGCGTGTTCTATGAAATTCATGAATGTTTAATGTTACGCGTCCAAGTTTAAGCACGTTTATGGGAATGTCACAGTGGATTTGAAAACTGACATCCAATCATCTTCCGCCAGTTTTGACTGGAAATGCTTGTATCCTTTCATCATATTTTAATTGTCTTTTAAGTATACCCCCAGGGGACTTATATTAGTAAGTACGTGTTTGGCGAACACGGGGCCCCGAGCTGTGCCTGGCATTACTTCCACTTACTTGTGCAAGGCTCCTTCCTTTCTCTTTCCTGACCTTCCTTGGTCACCTCTTGTTCTTTTCGATCCCGACGCTGTCAGGGCTAGGGTATCATTCATTTTCCTCTCCCCCCAGGGGACTTATATCTAGTAAGTACGTGTTTGGCGAACACGGGGCCCCGAGTTGAGTCTGGCATTACTTCCACTTACTTGTGCAAGGCTCCTTCCTTTCTCTTTCCTGACCTTTCTTGGTCACCTCTTGTTTTTTTCAATCCCGACGCTGTTAGGGCTAGGGTATCATTCATTTTCCTCTTCCCCCCAGGGGACTTACATCTAGTAAGTGCGTGTTTGGCAAACACGGGGCCCCGAGCTGAGTCTGGCATTACTTCCACTTACTTGTGCCATGCTCCTTCCTTTCTCTTTCCTGACCTTCCTTGGTCACCTCTTGTTCTTTTCGATCCCGACGCTATTAGGTTGCGAGGGCTAGGGTATCTTTCATTTTCACAACACCTACTTTTTCTTCATTTGGCGTGGATGGGACCCTGAGTCGTGGAGAAGGCAACTTAGGACGCTCCAAAATCAACGCCTCCAAGGTTGAGCGTGAGGTTAACAGTCTCACCTTGTAAAACATTATTGTTCAGAGAATTCCTACATGAGAACCGGATGGAAATCGAAGACGACGACTAAGGCAACGAGGGAGGAAAGCGAATATAAGTATGGAAAGTTAAACAATGTTGAGACTGGAAAGAATGCAAGAAGTAGTAAATGAAACAGAACGATTTGGATATGAGCGTGGAATAGTGTAGAAGAGGCCGAAGCTCTCGCTAGGCTGTGGCGACGGATAAGGGAAGTGTTCGAGTCATGACGCCAGATTATGAAGCTAACCACCAATCATCTCATCGCTTACAAACGAACTCAGTCGTTTTTTTGGCTCTTCATGCCCAGTTCCTTTTGTTTTATAAAGTACTCTAATAGCCTTACTTATTTTCTATAGATTTACACAGCTTAATATTTGAGTTTCGTAACTGGAAATCGTAGTAAATAAGGATTCTTCTCAAATACCGAGTCAGATATAGTTATTACTAATGTATGTACTTTGTGTACAATATAATGATTTGATTTCACTGTCTATTATATAAGACATGTGACGACTTTGCGTTTACTTTACTCTCGTCCTATATCTTGTTATCGTTTTCGAAAGGTATCCCCTATTTTACAAACTTAAGTTTCGTTTCTGCGAAACGATTAGCCATCAAGCACGAAGTTTCGCTTAATGTGTAATATTTATTTCCTTATCCTATATTCCATAACGAAACCTCTTACACCCCCAATAATTATGTAACCTGTCTCCCACCCTCATAAAGAATTTTTTGTTAGTTTTCAAAAAAAATTTGAGAGCAAGTTTTTATACAATTGTTCGCTCCTCACGGTGCTATCACTGAGTGATTGGCGACGTGAATTATAATGACGAACGTTATAGTTCAGATGCCACCTACGAAACACACCCTAAGAACGTAGCCTTGCGTAACACTAGGCTAATACCCCTGTACGTCATTGTAACGCAAACCCCTTGCTCCCAAGGGAGCGTTACGTGATTAATGGATGGCCTAATAGCGAAGAAGAAGACGAATTAGAATAAACACTTCAACTTCCCGCGAAATCTGCGGCCCATCAAGCCTTTCTCGTGAGAGGCAGGCGCCTACAGAGGGAACAACGTTGAACCATTAAGTATCCGTCCGTTAAGTGCCCACATCTGCAACACAAATGGTCGTGGAGCTGGAAGAAAGCGAAGTCAACACATTCCGAATCGCTTCTACTGCGCAAAAGAACTGAAGTACGAGTTAAATCTCAGGGACGCCAATCGCCAGTGCATGTGGATATACGAAGCAGCTTCCGCGCAGTGATGCCAACTCAGAAACTCGCACCATCGCTCGATATGTTCTGCAACAAAGTGGTTTGATAGATGGAACTGATAGATAGATTTATGTACTTTTTATGTAGTACTACAATATAGTCTAATTTTATATAGTTGTAAGGCAAAAGATGTGTTCCCTTAACCATTCAGGTGCCAAAAGCAATTTTACTGCCAAAAAACAACAAAAGAGCTATTTGAGCTGACTGAATTTTTCGAGATAATTCCTCTGTTCAGTCTCGTCAGTCATCATTGATTGCTTGTCTAACTTCGTCAATTACCATCTCAGTAAACAATATTTATATTACACCCTTAGTACACGCCCTATCAAAAAGTTTTCCCAAATTTTTCCCAAAAGAGCTACGTATTAGTTTTAAAACAAAGCTTTGGATAATTTGAAGTCTTCAAATGTCAAAAAGCTGAATATATTTAAATAGATTTCGTTTCAAGAATATGATTTGAATTTGAATTGACGAAGATATACAAAAATTATAAATAACATTTTGTGACAATTACGTTAAAAAACAAATGTGCATTCGTTAATGTCAGAGTGAATAGTTGACTGCACTCGTCAGCGAATGACATGAACTGAAGACGCTACGTATTATGGTTTTGAAAACAAAACTTCAAGAAAAGGGAATTATTGGCACTATTATGGTGCCTTTTCTCGAATATACTTTGTCCTCAACAATCCGTTGCTATTCGAATGCTGTTTCTGGTTGAAATGTTAGTCGAACGGAAGTATTTCACTCCTCTGCGATGCTCAACGATTTTTAAGTCGAAACTTCCTGTAAGAACATAAATAAGTTTCGTTTCAAGAACATGATTTGAATTTGAATTGACGAAGATATACAAAAATTATAAATAACATTTTGTGACAATTACGTTAAAAAACAAATGTGCATTCGTTAATGTCAGAGTGAATAGTTGACTGCACTCGTCAGCGAATGACATGAACTGAAGACGCTACGTATTATGGTTTTGAAAACAAAACTTCAAGAAAAGGGAATTATTGGAACTATTATGGTGCCTTTTCTCGAATATACTTTGTCCTCAACAATCCGTTGCTATTCGAATGCTGTTTCTGGTTGAAATGTTAAGTCGAACGGAAGTATTTCACTCCTCTGCGATGCTCAACGATTTTTAAGTCGAAACTTCCTGTAAGAACATAAATAAGTTTCGTTTCAAGAACATGATTTGAATTTGAATTGACGAAGATATACAAAAATTATAAATAACATTTTGTGACAATTACGTTAAAAAACAAATGTGCATTCGTTAATGTCAGAGTGAATAGTTGACTGCACTCGTCAGCGAATGACATGAACTGAAGACGCTACGTATTATGGTTTTGAAAACAAAACTTCAAGAAAAGGGAATTATTGGCACTATTATGGTGCCTTTTCTCGAATATACTTTGTCCTCAACAATCCGTTGCTATCCGAATGCTGTTTCTGGTTGAAATGTTAAGTCGAACGGAAGTATTTTACTCCTCTGCGATGCTCAACGTTTTTTGAGTCGAGACTTCCCGTAATTTACGCTTATTACAGTTCGGCTACATGCTGTCTGCTCCGTGCATATTTGTGAACTTTTTCCTGAACCCGCTCCATTTAAACATGGAGATGGAAAGTTGCAATTTCCTCTTCAAGAAACTTACCACCATTCGACTGAATTGTTATTTTTCCTTTCGTACAACGAAAATGAACGAGAAAAAAATTCTCGCACGAAACGTTAGAAATACAAGAAGAGTACTTAAGTCGAATAATTATGCTATGCCAGGAAACGGTGGTCTTCGCGGTCGAGAGTTCGCTACTCGTTTTTTGCGCCGAGTGTGTGAGTCACGATGCTCAGATTGTTCTGCCACTTCACTTGCTGGGCGAGTCCTTGTGCATGTTTTTTTTTCTTGGTCTCGAACAAATGAAAATTGTACACATTTCACTCGTTTCTTGTTTTCGAGTATTTTCGTCGGAGAGACAATGTCAGAATAGGGAGGCTCTTCCCATAAAGTGTGACTCGAGTCAAATTCAGATCCCATCTTGCTATCATCAGGAGTATCTTTAACTGCCAGTATTCTGTAAATACGGACGAATGCAAGTTCATTTTATTGTAATGAAATCCCTAAGAGATTCGACGCAACTTCTATGACCAGTTGCAACTAGCTATGCAACATTCCCATCATGTGTCGTAAGAATATCAGGTTGGTCCAAGCACTGCCAGTATGGGAAACTATGTGTGTCCTGGGGATGCGGAGCGGACCAAGTGGAAGGTGAAGCAAATGACTGCATTTTTTCGACCAGAGCAAGATGACACTATCATAGTCCTCGAGTATATGCACGAAACTACTGTGATCTAATCTGCTATTGCATCTTATCTTAGATGGCTTTGTCATGAAGCAGCGTCTGTAGTAGTGCATCGAAACGGCAGATTGATAATATTCCAAGAAAGTGGAACAATATCAGCTCTAAATCGACCGGGATCACGTATCGTGCGACTCCACGATCTGTCACGATGGATGCCTTTTTTATCGTATTTGTTTAGTAATTGTTTTGTCCTCCTTTTGCGCACATTGTTAAAGTGAGTCTCGTCTGCTGTGTTTTCACAGAACAAAAGGTTTTCGATCTCGTGGTTGTGTTTGTCCATTTTCTTTCGTGCCAACTCTCATTCTTTTGAATAAGATTTTGTTTTCTTGTAGCCTGTGTATTACGGAGAAAACTAAAATGACTAACTGTGTTGGACACGACAGAAATGACGCACTTGTTAGTTTAGTTTTGCACCACATCAATCGTATTTTTGATGCATAACTACGAGTATTCTATTTCATATTCATGTAAACGACCCAACAATCCTTTGAAATATTTTCTATAATGTTTACAATACATAACTCAGTATTGTATATTTATATTTCTCAGGATCACTGCAGTTTTAACCAAATTTTACGATTTTACGATTTTACGATTTTACGTACCACGGTGGATAAATGCGATTTAAAAAAATAAACCACCGAAGAAAATAATATCCCGAAGAGAAATACACACTGAAAATTGTCAGATGATTTTATGTAAATGAATTTCACGTCTATTGATTGTTCTCGAAAGAAAATTCAGAAATGATGAACAATTTTCTGATTTTGTGTGACATTCCTTGTATGAGGTGTTTCAAGCGAAGAAAAAATGTTTCAACTATATATGAAATGAACTTTGTGTGGTCGGACGCAAAATATTCCAAAATTGGATTTCCAGAATCTTCTTGGATTCTGTTCAAGTGTCTGTCGTTTCGTAATCGATCTATATCCTGATTCGTTCTGTCGCCATTTCTTCGTCCTCGTTCGTTGCAGCGCTGCAGTGAGTTAAAAACTCCGCGTCTACTTGTCACCGATATGAAGCAATTCCGATAATCCTCCAGGCTATTCCCCTCGTCACCTTGACAGAAGTAACACGAAGCCATTGCGAACGCTGTTTAGTGGGCGGCCAGGCGATACAGAACTTTCGTAAGCCCCGTCGCCGGACCTCCAGACCACGAGAAGAGGCCGAAGGGAAATAAAGGACGAGAGAACGAGGAAAGAGAGAGTCGGATGAATTGTACGACTCACCCGTCTTCTGAAGTATGAATGGCCGAGATAAGAGAGCCCTGGAATATGTAGGCGTAATGGTTACATCATACGTGAAGCAGTTTCTGAAGGTAACTGGTTGAGACACTGGCTGCGCGTTTGGCTATGAGGAAACGATAGCCACAGCAGCGGCGGAGGAGGAGGAGACAAGAAGTAGAAGGAAAGGAGGCGGGAAGTGGGAAGGAGAAGCTGACATGAAGCGAGCGGAACCCCGACATGGAAGAAGCTTGCACGGACGTGAGCGAGATATAGTGGAAGGCTCCCGCTCTCAATCAAGACGGGCTTCTGCTCTCACATTGCAAGATTTCAACAAATATTCAGTAATGCAGAAGCTGAATCTTCGAGAGCTGGTGAGGAAAGACAAAGAATTAGATGTGCAACCGCAAAATTTCCTCGACTGACCGAATACAGAATTATATTGGAAACACCTTCTTGGATCTCCTGTGTAAGAAGTATCAAGAAAGTACCTTGGACGAATAATGTTAATTATGCATCTTTCCGAGCTCACGGAAATAGAATAGCCATGGATNTATATATATATATATATATATATATATATATATATATATATATATATATATATATATATATATATATATATATAATGTGTGTGTGTGATGATTTCTTGCATTGTTTTGGTAAAATGTCATGAAAAGATAAATCGATTGTTTTTTAAGAACTAAATGTGTTCGGATAGTTAATAAGAGTCAAACTATTCGTATCTATTCTGGAAGTTAATAGTTTGTTGGTGGGAATTAATGTACACTATTTCCGGTATCAATCTTTTGTGGTATATTTTCTCAATATCTAAAATAGTAACCTTCCTAGTCCATTACATGGCTATACTTGATCACACGATCTGATGACATTACGCTTTTCTGATTTTACATTAATTATGTCTTCTTTAATTCTGTATCCCAGTGTATGATTAGTTTGACTTTTAAAACATATAGAACAATATCTACATGCAATCTTGTAAACGACATTCTGTAACAGTGATTTTTCAATCGTGTCCATATGTGGTTTTACAAAATTCAATTTATGATTAACCGTAAATACCACCTTATATTGTAATTATTGAAACATGTTTTTGATCTTAGAACTTAAGTTATGGTGATAATGCAAAACTAAGAGTTTCTTGTCAACATTTAATGTTGTTAAACCAGGAGCAATGTTATTTAAAATTGTTTTGAAGTATGTTAAATACAAACTTAAGTTTGTTAAAATGAAACTTACAATCAGATAACAAGATAACTTTGTCTACTAGTTGATAAATCATGTCAGTATTTTGTTGTTTAGTATGATGTGATAGGAATTGTAAAACTCTTCCTGAATGAGTTTGTTTTCTGCACCAATTAAATTAAAATGTTTGCTGGTGGCTTATCTGCATATCTAAGAAATTTAAAGTATTCTCTTTTCCTGATTCTATTGTAAATTTTAAGGTTGGATGGTAACTATTAAATTTATTAAGTATGTGATATATTTTATCAACAGGTATATAAATTATAACGTTGTCAACATGTCTAAAATAAAATAAGGGAATGAAAATCAAACCATCAAGGCATTCATTCTCCAATTGTCTTATAACTATTTTTTGCTATTAATTATGTGTTCTTTAACACACAATTTATGTTCCGTAACCTAACCTAACGTAACCTGACCTAACCTATTTCTGCTACGAGTGGAGATAGCCAACCTTCCATAGGAACACTTTAATCTGTTGATAATAAAGACCATTAAATGTAAATTGTGTGGAATGTATTATGTAATAAATAGCTCAAATAATTTCATATTGAGGTATGTAATTGATGGCGTTGTTCCCAAATGTTATTGTAATACATTGGGAGATAGAAGGAATTATCAGCTGATTAAGTACATAATTAAAAAGAGAAATGACATCCAAAGATACAAGAATGTGATTAGACACAGTTCTGTATTGTTTTATGTTATGTAATAATTGAACACTGTTTTTATGGTATATTTTTTGTGTTTAAGTATACGTTGCAACCAGGTATTCAGATATTTAGATTTCATGTAAGTGGGAGAGTTTACAAAAGAAACTATAATTATCATGGGAATGGAAGGTTATTATATTTTAGATGTTCCATAAGCCCGAGGTAAGATGCCTGTGATTTGGTACAGAGATTTGTGAATTATAATGCTAATGTACATCTTTTTAAGCCATCTGTTAAGAATTTCTTTTAAATTGTTAATGAACCCTTATGTAAATGTTTATAAGTGTACATCAGATAGCTTTTGTTATTTGTTCTTGATTTTTACAAGTTTCCATTGCAACAGTAAGTGCACCTCCATCAGCCTTAAGGAAGATAATATTAGGATTGTGTGTTAGAATCGTTAAGTACATATGGTTTGAGATTTAAGTTGTAAATGAAATTGTGAAATATATTTTGTTTTTGTGTTTTTATATCAAAGTTACTAAGTACATGTACTAGTTGTTGCCTGATTTGTTGTTTGGTAAATTCACGAAAATTGAATAGGTTAGATTCTATGGATTTTATGTGCTTAAATTTAATATTTTTTCATTATTTCTGCCCAAATAGTTAAATTCCCTTCCAGGGAAACTTCATTAATAACGCCTTAGGTATATTTGTCTTGGTAAGATTTTTGAACCAATTGCTGTTATATTGTGGAGAATACTGGTAGAATCCATATTTGTTAAACTACAGTTAATCAAATTTGTTCATCAATTTATGAGATAACCTTTCAACAAAATTGTTTAACTTGTGACGTTGAGTTTCATAAAGCTTATTTGACGTATATTGTGTATCCAATATTGTATGCATTTTTCAAATTCGAATAAATATCGTTTGAAAAATATAATGATTATCGTATTCTTGTTTCTTCATTTCTTCCAAAACATAAATATTTCCTGTAATACATCACATAAAAATTCTTCAAAGAAAAAAAGAAAACTTATTTGGAAATGAATTTTAAAATGAAAATTTTTCGAGACATAAAGTTTATGTATTGCTCATCGTTTGGAGAAATGTCATTTTCTTGAAAGAAGTATATTTGTCCTATATAGAGAACTCATTAGTATTTATGGTGCAAATGAATATTTAAGCGTCCCTTCTTGTCACTAAGTTGCAAAAAGGATTTAAAATGTAAGTCTCCACGAACAGAAAAATCATGTAAACTAACAGATTAAAAAATAATTTATTGTGACGAATATAGAATTATATTGCAAACAGTTTCTTAGATTTTATGTTTGAGCAGTAACAATAAAGGTACCGACTGTTATTTCATCGATTAATGGTTGACAATTTCCATGATTTTCTTTAAAAATTAGGAAATAGTTAGTTTTTGACACATTCGAGGGGCGAATAGTAGCGAGCGCAGTTGATTCGTTCATCTGCAAGTTGATCAATTGTAAAAGTCATTAACCTTTGAAAAGAAATGATCAAAATTTTCTACATGGCTATCTCTTTTACGATATACCTGTCAGATTTTATTAATGTCGATGTCGAATGCGGCACCGGTTTACATATGTAGAAACTAATAATATGCGCTTGGATCTACAGTTTCGTAATACATATCACATGCAACATTGCTTTATTGAAATGGATATTGCTCCGGGAAAACGAGGAAGCATTTTAGTTCTGTTGTAAAACGTGTGTGTGTGATCGCCGAGTGTCTCTCGTTGGTGGAAACTGAGCGAAGCGGCGGAGCATCAGCATTTGCGGCTTCAACTGCCTCTAGAGAGCGTGATTTATTAGGGCGGACGCCATGACGTGCGTTTCTCCCAGATGCAAATTAGTTTCATGTCCTGGATTGTTGTATGAGGGAACGTGTTTCAAAGGAAAACTAGGATGAAATGCCCGCACGTACGTTTTAGTTTTGCACCTGTCACTTTGGAAGCGCAACTCGGAGCTGTGTCGCCGCTGTTTGTCTCCCGATGGAGTCACGCTGTTTTCTTTGCATTGCGTACGACGACGCTGACAAATGGAACGACTCATTTTAATTTTTTTTTCACTAAATAAGTACTTCATTAGCACTTATACAATTACAATCTAGTCAGAAATACATATTAATGAACAATTTTAATTTAACTTAAGTTACTATTACAAAAAATAAAATCTTGAGATTTCACCCACTGGTGGCTCTTAATTAGTTCATAATTTAATGCACTTCACTAATAACATAAAACCTCAGCACATTTCATATGGTTTCTTTCGTCTAAGTCTACGGGTTTCTCCAAATATGTCTCGGAGCTGAATTTCTTCTATATTTACATGTTGATGCAGTCTCTCTTCGTGTTTTTGCGCAAATTTTTTGAAGACATTTTCACTGACTGCATTTGTAAGTTCCTCTGGATATCTTGATTTCTTACATGCCAGAACGCGTTTACAGTGTTTCTTAGAACTCTATTTTAAAATCTTTCTTTAATGTGTCTATTACTTTGACTAGCACATCTCCACAGTTGAATCCCAAATCTTCATATAGGCATTAATACTTGTGCGTACACTAATAGCTTGTTGTAAACGGACAAAGATGATTCCCTTCCTATCAACCAGTACATTTTCTGATACCTAATACCTAGCTCTACTTTTCTCTTCTTAACGTGAGCTTTCCATCTTGTTCTTGCATCGAATGTCATTCCAAGGGACTCATTTAAATGCCCCCCCTCCCAGGGGACTTGCATCTAGTAAGTACGTGTTTGGCAATCACGGGACCCCGTGCTGAGTCTGGCATTACTTCCATTGACTTGTGTTAGGCTCTTTCCTTTCTCTTTTCTGACCTCCCTTGGTCACCTCTTGTTCTTTTCGATCCCGACGCTATTAGGGCTAGGGTATCTTTCATTTTCCTCATCCCTCTCTTTTTTGTCCTACCCCTCATTATTTGTCCCCCCTTATTCTTTGTCCCCCCCCTTATTCTTTGGCTCTCCCTAGTGCGTAACTGCATTTTCCCTACCTGTACAAGTTTTTCGGGCTCCAATGACCTTTGATGTCGACATGAGCCGTAAAGCCCCCCCAAAAAAATGAGCCAACTACGGACATAAAAATATCCGCAGGATGATAAGATTGCAGGCATTATCAAGCTGGTCACATCATAAAAATTGTTGTCGTGTGAAATTTCCCTTCGAAATCATATCTTTCCCGACAGTGCATATGAAATTATACAGTGTCCTGATTTTGCTACCTCACATGCCATTGGTCGAAAAGTTTTTATTATACTAGAATCGACAATGAAATCGTCCGTTAAAAGGATTTTACGGCATGAGAACGATGTTTTGCGACCCGGTGTTCCTCAATGCCAGCGGATCCAAACCTTTTCAGTCTTGTTATTCCTGTGACCTATCAGGGACTTTGATTATCCTTTTAAAATGTTATCGTAGAAAACACATGCATGCAAATATCCTTTATTAATCACAAAATTGCACAAAAATATACATAATTATAATTTAAATGTACTTCCTTAATTAATTAATGACAGTTAATGTGAAGGTTGGAAATTTCAAAGTTTTTGGAACGTTTTGCATTCCCAAGTTTTATTTCACTTAACGCCCATCTCAAGTCATGTTCCTCATTGAGGCGGTTCCGTGCCTTTGTTTTTACTGTTACTAAAGTTATGAAGCCATTCTCTCTTCTATAAGTGGTAGCAAAAGAAGGTATCATCATTCTTAGAGCTCTGTCAGATATAATAGGATATTCAGCGACTACTTTTCGCAAAAAAAAATATACCGAGGTCATAATTTTCAAATTCTACTTTGGAAGTGAAATTCTCGCGTAGTCCTAGAAATTCTACTTTAGCTGACATCTTCGTCTTTAAAAGTTTCATCATCAGTAGAAAATTTACGCAGAAAATTGGAACCAGAATTATTACCCCCGCAGAATAGCTGTTTTACCCCCGCAGAGGTGATTTACCCCAAGTTCGAACCTATGCTCTATGCTCATTGTCATGTAAGATGTATATTTGTTGTATAAAGAATTTAATAGTCTTAACAATGCGTACGAATATTGAAGTGTCCTTTTTATCAACTGACTGCAAAAAGCAATTAATTTGTTGGTAGCTACACGTAAATGAGAATCATGTAAACTAACAGCATCGAAAGGGAAGTGTTTTCACATGAATGAAGAATAATACCTCGATGTTGACGAGCCCTAAAGCCCCACAAAAAAAAAAAAAAAAAGAATAATACTGGAAAAGCTTTTTTTTCCTTTTCTGGAAGAGTAACAAAAAAGTAACCTTCGAAGGATAATATTAATACTGCATCTTTTCGACCTCACAAATGTTACAACCCTCGATTTGAATATCACGAAACAAAAATAGATAAATTGGATGATTTCTTGCATTTTTTACCGATTTCCGATAAAATAACGTAATATGGTTTCAACAACTCTTTATTTATGTATTAAATGTGTTCGGAAAGTTAATAGTCAAAAACTAATCTTTTTTAATTGTTTCAACGTCGAAAAAATATTAATCGTTTCTTCATCGAAGCGTGGATTACAGAGATCTTCTCTTCGCTTTTCGGCAACATTTTCTCAGCGGTTGAAAATGTATCAAAAAACGGGAGAGTTTATTTTAAGTAAAGACACTATATTCGATAAACTACTGAAGAAAGTGAACTATGGATGTATCAACATTGAAAAATAATTGATAATTTTTTACTTCATCCAATAACGGAGGCGCAGCATATTGTGGGGAGGGTGCCACGCAATGGAGCGGTGGACGGGGTTTCATAATCGCGACTTGTTTTCGTCAGATATATTCGTAAGATTATAAAGATGTTTTCTGATTGAAGGTGTTTTGAACTTTTTTGGTATATATAGAATATATGGTCACTGCAGTCTCTTGTAGTGACTTCGCTTATTGAGGTATCTGACGTTGCTGCTCTCTTCTTTGGAATCTGTGAGATGGACGGTGATCATATGCATTCTATTCGCATTTAATACTTGATGAGCTTCAACGACGGTAAATACGTCATAACGAATTTTTACAACGCTTCGTTCATCGGCAACAAGTGTGATTCCATGTACAGGTCTAATGTGAATCACTTATGGATCGTATACGTCAGCGGTTCGCATTTCAATAAATTTTATACTTGTACCGCAGAACATTGATGGTGAAATATTTCTCAAAGCAACCTGTTACGAGAACTTTTTTATGCTACTATCCTTCTCGTGCTCTGCATGACATACATAGATTGAACAGTTGCAAGTATAAAAATAAAAAATAATAAATACTGTCGTGCGTCGATAAATTAAATGCCATTGTGTACGGTGATAATTCGAATTATCCTATAATTCGATTTAGCGAGGGTCGTCTTCAGTAGACTTTGATTTATAGAGGTTGTAGTGAAAATGTTCCGTCACGGTTCAATAAATTGTACTGTGTTACTTTTCTACGTTAATACTGTAGCTGTAAATTACAAATTGCAGTACTTTATTAAAGTTAAATGTCTTTAAGAATGAGAAATCTATTAGCAATCTCTGAGAATCAATGTATTGTTTTGAAACGCAACGTGGGGGTTGAGGGTTTTAACTTAAAAATTCGTCGTCTATTTGAATTATACAGATTTTTTTCTCACTCGAACACCTCATTTTATAAAGGTTCAGTTGCTTGTCCGTTGGTGTTTGCTACCAGCGCTTCGATGGATGGATGGATGGATGTATGCGAGTTCAAGGGGAATAATAAAGAACATAATTAAAGGACTTCGTTTTATCGAGATTCGATTTATCGAGGCGTGTCTAAATCTAAATTTGAGAGAGCTAAGTCCACGGAATCGTTTGTTTCTGCGCCTCCTTGTTGACCCTGCTTCGAGAGCCTCGCTCCTGCTCTGTTCAGCCTCCTGCAGTGAGCTCTCAATCTCCTTCCGGCAGTTTTTCTTCCTCGCTGCGTTTAGCGAGACACCAAAAAGAGAATCCCTAGTTACCTGCTGTGGAAGGTTATTACGATTTCAAAATACATTTTACGCGGAGAAAGCTGTGACGAGTTAAAATGCAGTTTTAACAAGCTCACTGAAGAACTTTTTTATTTGTTAACACGATTTCAATTTTATTTCGCGAGTTCTTCCGATGCCGCATCTTTTCTTTAGCTTATGTTTAAAGTTACACGAAAGGGCCGTTATCATAAGGCCCACGTTTATCGCGTAAAACCGATTTATTTACACTGAAACCTATCGTTGTGTTCGTCAAGTTAAACAAAGTTCGTGTTCAGAGAAGCGTTTACTCAATATTATTTAAAAATAAATTTTTGATTGAAAACAATGATTTTTTTTTCATTTTATAAGATATGTCCCTATCGAATATTTATATGCTTATGTTTCACACTCTTGTTCCAAGATTTTCTAATGTAAACATACATTTAAGAAGTTTAAGTTCTTTGAAATTTACGATATATATTTCACAGTTACGACTGTTTTGACTAAACTTCCTGGGTGTGAATCTACTGATCCCAGATTAGGAGTGTCACTGCATGTGTCTCCTTCCATTTTCCTCTAGACATTAAAATAATATACGGATTTAAATTACGTGACAATATGTATCGGAGCACTGTACATATTCTCCCGAGCACTTGCGAGACAGTCTCCTCGCCGTGCTCGGCCCATTCGTTGTTGAAAAATTATTCTATTCATTTATATCGCAGACATTCTGGTATTACGAAATATAGATAAAGACTAACAAAAAAGGATGTCAGACACGAATAAAATAATACAAAAATCGGAAGTTGTTTTAAGGTTAAGTTTATATTTTATTCCTTCAATATAATTTCGTCGTGATTTGTATAATTTTTGTCTTTAAATTTCAAAAATGTCAAAATATCTGGAATTTCTTTGAAAATAAATAAATAAAATAATTTTTGGTGGTTGAGGGGATCACAGGGTCAAAGGATGTCACTTCGGAAAATGGACAACCTAATCATCGGGATTGTAAAGTATATCACATTATCGTATCACATATGCGAACAAAATGCTTCAGTTCAAATAGTTTTAGCTCGGTAAATAAATAGCACTAGTCGCATACGTTAAGCAGCAATGACCTAACACGGCGCGCACCCCGCCCAATTCACAGTATGCCTTTTATTTTTTCGCTATGACATAGCATGTCTGCAATTCAAGTTACTCGCCACGGACACCGGTGCTTGGACACCTTCCAAATGACATCCGACTTTTTTTAATGTTGACCCTTTTTCTTGCATAGTGGCTACTCACCATCCGTTAGAAATTGATAGTAAAATTGGCTGGCGTTGGTTCATTAAAACTTGAAGATTTTTTAAAGAGATTTTTTTCTCGAATGGTATGTAAGTCTACGTTCGAAAAGACCTTAATTTTAATTTTTCTACCTCACAATTTTGCAGAATTATTGTATTATTTTGTCCAATACTTGAGGGAACACGAGAGTGAGAAGTTGTGTAGCACTTCGTGAGAAGTGTCTGAAGACTGTTAGGCGCAAGCAACGACAAACAATATCGAAGCGCTTTAGTTCCTCCACGTCCTGGGCCCGAGGCCACTTTGTCCGTCACGCTTCGAGTTACATTTTCCTTGTTGTATTTGTAAATGGGAAATGTAGTGTGCTATTAAAGCTTATGTACATGGAGCGATAGGAGTTAGGTGGTAGACTATTCTTCGTAGGTGGGTTTACCAACAACTTGGTCCACGTGGAGGGGTTAGTAGAAGTAGTTAGAGTTATTGATACGAGGAGGAAGTGGATATACAAAGGAAGGTTAGGTTTTCAGTAGTCACAGCTATATGAACTGGAACATTATGTGAAAAGCGACAAATTATCTCGGGCCCCACCGGGAATCGAAGCGATAGGACTTGGTAATGAGCAAGTTTGTGTAACCTGGTTATTACGACCGTCATAGTTGTTTAGGTTTTTGGTGCTATATTACACAAAGAATTTGCAATAATTTGTGTTAATTCTTGACGTAAATTTAAACAGTCTTTATGATTCTACAGCTCGATTTTACTAGGTTAACTGCTAGAATTTTATGAAATACGATTAATGAATGTTTACTAAGCTATCTATTTTGCTATGTGATCAGAGGTTGGTAGAAAAATGCATATGAGTAGCTTGGATGGCATAATTTTTCTTTTGAACGTACTTCATAAAAAATCGAATCTGTGTCTGTGGAGGTGCGAATTAAATCGCCGTATCTCGGGAATACAACGAATGTAGCGTCGATATTTTTCTCTTCCTGTACCGATGTATTTTGGCATTGGTGGGATCCACACGGACCTAAGGGGAAAACCCGCTATCTCCCGTGAGTGAGTCAACCTCAGATTGGCGACGCCAGGCACGGGGCGACGGGACAGCATTGGCTCACTGCGCACGTTCGTCTCTGACATTCATCCGAGTGATTCAGAGTGACCTGACATGCAGCGGGGAAATTCTCCTGTTTTACTCTCAGAGCAACCAAATCGAAAACCGTATTATTCGGCCACTGACAATGTTTCCCTAAGTTCCATTTTCCAATGAACTCTGGGAAGATTTTGAGTTTTGTTGATGCTTTAGTCTTCCCCGAAACCCAGCTACAGCTGTCAATATTGTTGTAATTTGCTTGAAAATCGTTATCTTGTATTTATATTACTTTTGTGTTCTCTGGTGCCAATGATTGCAAACGACGACAACGCAAATTCTACAAAATTGTTGTCACTGTAGCAATAATCGATGATCACTATGAGGGTATTATCAAATGTCCTTTAAAATTACATTCTCCTTGTTAGTTGAGAACTAGGAGCTAGGATTCCGACCCTACTTTTCAGCTTTCCTTAGTCTCAACAGTTGTGTCTTGGCACTTAAGACATTGATGTAAAGTTGAAGGGAGATGGAACCCCGATCGTCGCCCATACTCAAATGATGGGATTACAAATATTTCCAAGAACTAACGAGATTAATCTATGTGGATCGTATTCCGAAGAGGAAGTTACTTGATCTGTTCGTTCCTCACTCGAATGTCGAAGAATATAAAAAATACGCTTCGCAGAACAACCAAGACTGAAGAAGTAGAGGAGATTCCCAAGGTTATTACGAACAATTAATGCGTCATGTTTTATTTTATTTAATAGGCAAAAGAACAAAATAATTGCAAAGAATTTGGAAAGAAGAAGTTAACCAAATACAATCCTTTAATAACATAGATCTCATTCAAACAGATCTCTATTTTGTCAACTCTTTTCTACGATTAGGGATATCTTTTAGAATTTTTAGAAAACATGGCAACTGCATTTCATTTTACGTTAACACATTGGAATGTGAACAAAAAGTTTATTTTGTTCGAATTTACCACAAATTCCTTAGAAAATATACTTAAAAACTCCAGAATAACGTATTGAGACGTACTAATTCTAAAACAAAGCACTTACGTTGTAAGTAGCAGAACGTGAAGGAAAATTATGCAATATAACAGATAAAAAACAAAGTATTTTTGTTTATAATATAAAATTATAATGGAAAAAGCATCTTAAATCTTCTGCCTCGAAAGTAAAAAGAACTTGCCTTAAACGAATAATATTCATTACACGTCTTTCTGAACTCACGGAAATGAAACAGAAAAAGTTCAATGATAACCTGCATTTTATATGCATGTATACAAAAAATCGTGAAAACGATAAACCAATTCTGTTACAAGAAAACAATGTGTTCGGAAAGTTAAAAGTAATAAAAAACTAATCTTTTGTAAACATTAAAACGACAAAAAAATAATAATTTTTATATCGCCCAATTGTCATTTAACAAAATCTTAAACTAAGATTTCTCTCTTCAACAACATTTTCCAAGGCGTTGAAGATGTTCTAAACGTTATCAGAGTATACTTTACCTCAAGACACTGCATTACCTATTATTAATGAAGTCAGTAAACTAAAAGATTTTCAACATTAAACAAAAAAAATTTACATCACACAATTACGGAGGCGCTGCTTATTCAATGGAGAGCGACACACTATGGAGCAGCTGATGGGGCTTCAAAGTCGGGATCATTGTTAATTTTGTAGTAGGCTTCTCATATTCGATAATAATTTAAACACGAGGTACATTCAGTTCGATTTTTGACAATAATTTATAGATACGGATTTTAGCGAATCCATGGAAACGGAGTTGCTGCTTATTAGATGGAGGGCACCACGCTATGCAGCGGCAGATGCGGCTGCACGGTCGGGATCCTTGTTAATTTTGTAGTATGCTTCTTATAATAATAATAATTTATACACGAGATACATTCAGTTCGTTTTTAGACAAAAATTTATAGATACAGAATATAGCGAATCCATGGCAACAGAGGCGATGCTTATTAGATGGAGTGAAACACGCTATGGAGCGGCAGATGAGGCTTCATTGTCAGGATCCTTGTTAATTTTGTAGTAGGATTCTCATATTCGATAATCATTTAACCATAGGTACATTCAGTTCGATTTTTTGCAATAATTTATATAAATACGGATATTAGCGAATCCTTGGCATCGGAGGTGCTGCTTATTTGATGGAAGGCACCGCGCAATTGAGCGGCGGATGGGGCTTCATAGGCGGAATCCTTGTTAATTTTGTAGAAGCTTCTCATATTAAAAATAATAATTGGTACACGAGATACATTCAGTTCGATATTTGACAATAATTGATGTATACGGATATTAGCGAATCCATGGCATCGGATGCGCTACTTATTAGATGGAGGGCACCACGCTATGGAACGGAAGATGGGGCTTCATGGTCAGGCTCCTTGTTAATTTTGTAGTAGGCTTTTTATATTCGATAATAATTTAAACACGAGATACATTCAGTTTGATCTTTACAATAATTTATATATACGAATATTAGCGAATCCATGGCAACGGAGGCGCTACTTATTAGATGGAGGGCACCACGCTATGGAGCGGCGGATGGGAATTCATATTCGGGTTCCTTGTAATTTTGTAGTAGGCATCTTTTATTCGATAATAACTAATACACGATATACATTCAGTTCGATTTTTGACAATAATTTATAGAAACGGATTATAGCGAATCCATGGCAACGGAGGCGTTGCATATTAGATGGAGTGAACCACGCTATGGAGCGGCGGATGGGGCTTCATTTTCGGGATCCTTGTTATTTTGTAGTATGCTTTTCATATTCAATAATAATTTATACACGAAATACACTAAGTTCGATTTTTGACAATAATTTATAGATACGGATTATAGCGAATCCATGGCAACGGAGGCGATGCATATTTGATGGAGTGAACCACGCTATGGAGCGGCAGATGAGGCTTCATTGTCAGGATCCATGTTAATTTTGTAGTAGGATTCTCATATTCGATAATCATTTAACCACGAGATACATTCAATTCGATTTTTGACAATAATTTATATAAATACGGATATTAGCGAATCCTTGACATTGGAGGTGCTGCTTATTTGATGGAAGGCACCGCGCAATTGAGCGGCGGATGGGGCTTCATAGGCGGGATCCTTGTTAATTTTGTAGAAACTTCTCATATTAAAAGAAAAATGATACACGATTTACATTCAGTTCGATATTTGACAATAATTTATGTATACGGATGTTAGCTAATCCATGGTATTGGAGGCGCTGGTTATTAGATGGAGGACTCCACGCTATGGAGCGGCGAATGGGGCTTAATGGTTTGGATCCTTGTTAATTTTGTAGTAGGTTTCTCATATTCGATAATAATTTAAACACGAGGTACATTCAGTTAGATTTTTGACAATAATTTATAGATACGGATTTTAGCGAATCCATCAAAACGGAGTTGCTGCTTATTAGATGGAGGGCACAACGCTATGGAGCGGCAGATGCGGCTGCATGGTCGGGATCCTTGTAAATTTTGTAGTATGCTTCTTATAATAATAATAATAATAATAATAATTTATACACGAGATACATTCAGTTCGTTTTTAGACAAAAATTTATAGATACGGATTATAGCTAATCCATGGTATCGGAGGCGATGGTTATTAGATGGAGGGCTCCATGCTATGGAGCGGCGAGTGGGGCTTAATGGTTTGGATCCTTGTTAATATTGTAGTAGGCTTCTTACAATAATAATAATAATAATAATAATAATAATTTATAAACGAGATACATTCAGTTCTATTCTTGACAATAATTTATAGATAAGAATTATAGCGAATCCATGGCAACGGAGGCGATGCTTATTAGATGGAGTAAACGACGCTGTGGAGCGGCGTATGGGGCTTCATGTTCGGGATCCTTGTTAATTTTGTAGTAGGCTTTTCGTATTCGAGAATAATTTAAACACGAGGTACATTCAGTTCGATTTATGACAATAAGTTATAGATACGAATTATATCGAATCCGAAGCAATGGCGGTTCTGCTTATTAGATGGAAGGCACCACGTTATTAGGCAGCGGATTGGAATTCATATTTGCGATCCTTGTAATTTTGTAGTAGGCTTCTCATATTCGATAATAATTAATACACGAGATACATTCAGTTCAATTATTGACACAAAATTTATAGATACAGATGATAGCGAATTCATGGCAACGGAGGCGTTGCTTATTACATGGAGTGAACCACTCTATGGAGCGGCAGATGGGGCTTAATGGTCGGGATCCTTGTTAATTGTTTAGTAGGCTTTTCGTATTCGATAATAATTGAAACACGAGATACATTCTGTTCGATTTTTGACATATATCTTTAGATACAGATATTAGCGAATCCATGGCAACTGAGGCGCTGCTTTTTAGGTTGAGGGCACCACTCTATGGAGCGGCAGATGCGGCTTCATGGTCGAGATCCTTGTTATTTTGTAGTAGGATTCTCGTATTCGATAATAATTTAAACACGAGATACATTCAGTTCGATTTTTGACAAATATTTTAGATACGGATTATAGCGAATCCGAGGCAACGGAGTTGCTGCTTATTAGATGGAGAGCTATGGAGCTGCGGATGGGAATTCATAATTGCGATCCTTGTAATTTTTTAGTAGGCTTCTCATATTCGATAATAATTAATACACTAGATACTTTCAGTACGATTTTTGACACAAAATTTATAGATACGGATGATATTGAATTCATGGCAACGGAGGCGTTCCTTATTACATGGAGGGCACCACGCTATGGAGCGGCAGATGGGGCTTCATGTTTGGGATCCTTGTAATTTTGTAGTAGGCTTCTCATATTCGATAATATTTAATACACAATATACATTCAGTTCGATATTTGACAATAATTTTTAGATACGGATTATAGCGAATCCGAGGCAACGGAGTTGCTGCTTATTAGATGGAGAGCTATGGAGCTGCGGATGGGAATTCATAATTGCGATCCTTGTAATTTTTTAGTAGGCTTCTCATATTCGATAATAATTAATACATTAGATACTTTCAGTACGATTTTTGACACAAAATTTATAGATACGGATGATATTGAATTCATGGCAACGGAGGCGTTCCTTATTACATGGAGGGCACCACGCTATGGAGCGGCAGATGGGGCTTCATGTTTGGGATCCTTGTAATTTTGTAGTAGGCTTCTCATATTCGATAATATTTAATACACGATATACATTCAGTTCGATATTTGACAATAATTTTTAGATACGGATTATAGCGAATCCGAGGCAACGGAGTTGCTGCTTATTAGATGGAGAGCTATGGAGCTGCGGATGGGAATTCATAATTGCGATCCTTGTAATTTTTTAGTAGGCTTCTCATATTCGATAATAATTAATACACTAGATACTTTCAGTACGATTTTTGACACAAAATTTATAGATACGGATGATATTGAATTCATGGCAACGGAGGCGTTCCTTATTACATGGAGGGCACCACGCTATGGAGCGGCAGTAGGTGCTTAATGGTCGGGATCCTTGTTAAATTTGTAGTATGCTTTTCGTATTCGATAATAATTTAAAAACGAGATACATTCAGTTTGATTTTTGACAATTATTTATTGAAACGAACTATATCGAATCCATGGCAACGCAGGCACTACTTATTAGATGGAGGGCACCACGCTATGGAGCGGCAGATGGGGCTTCATAGTCAAGATCCATGTTATTTTGTAGTAGGATTCTCATATTCGATAATAATTTAAGCACGAGATACATTCAGTTCGATTTTTGACAATTATTTATAGAAACGGATTACAGCGAATCAATGGAAACTGAGTTTCTGCTTATTAGGTGGAGGTCTCCACGCTCTGGAGCGGCAGATGGGGCTTCATGGTCAGCATCCTTGTTAATTTTGTAGTAGGCTTCTTATATTAAAAATACTAATTTATTCACGGGATACATTCAGTTCGTTTTTTGACTATAATTTGCAGATACGGTATATAGCGAATCCATGGCCACTGAGGCTTTAATTATTAAATGGAGTGCACCACGCTATGGAGCGGCAGATGGGGCATCAAATTCGAGATCATTGAAATTTAGTAGTAGGATACTCATATTCGATAATAATTTAAACACGAGATACATTCAGTTCGTTTTTTGACAATTATTTATAGAAACGAATTATATCGAATGCATGGCATCGGAGGCGCCACTTATTAGATGGAGGGCACCACGCTATGGAGCGGCGGATGGGGCTTCATGTTTGGGATCCTTGTAATTTTGTAGTAGGCTTCTCATATTCGATAATATTTAATACACGATATACATTCAGTTCGATATTTGACAATAATTTTTAGATACGGATTATAGCGAATCCGAGGCAACGGAGTTGCTGCTTATTAGATGGAGAGCTATGGAGCTGCGGATGGGAATTCATAATTGCGATCCTTGTAATTTTTTAGTAGGCTTCTCATATTCGATAATAATTAATACACTAGATACTTTCAGTACGATTTTTGACACAAAATTTATAGATACGGATGATATTGAATTCATGGCAACGGAGGCGTTCCTTATTACATGGAGGGCACCACGCTATGGAGCGGCAGTAGGTGCTTAATGGTCGGGATCCTTGTTAAATTTGTAGTATGCTTTTCGTATTCGATAATAATTTAAAAACGAGATACATTCAGTTTGATTTTTGACAATTATTTATTGAAACGAACTATATCGAATCCATGGCAACGCAGGCACTACTTATTAGATGGAGGGCACCACGCTATGGAGCGGCAGATGGGGCTTCATAGTCAAGATCCATGTTATTTTGTAGTAGGATTCTCATATTCGATAATAATTTAAGCACGAGATACATTCAGTTCGATTTTTGACAATTATTTATAGAAACGGATTACAGCGAATCAATGGAAACTGAGTTTCTGCTTATTAGGTGGAGGTCTCCACGCTCTGGAGCGGCAGATGGGGCTTCATGGTCAGCATCCTTGTTAATTTTGTAGTAGGCTTCTTATATTAAAAATACTAATTTATTCACGGGATACATTCAGTTCGTTTTTTGACTATAATTTGCAGATACGGTATATAGCGAATCCATGGCCACTGAGGCTTTAATTATTAAATGGAGTGCACCACGCTATGGAGCGGCAGATGGGGCATCATGTTCGAGATCATTGAAATTTAGTAGTACGATACTCATATTCGATAATAATTTAAACACGAGATACATTCAGTTCGTTTTTTGACAATTATTTATAGAAACGAATTATATCGAATGCATGGCATCGGAGGCGCCACTTATTAGATGGAGGGCACCACGCTATGGAGCGGCGGATGGGGCTTCATGTTTGGGATCCTTGTAATTTTGTAGTAGGCTTCTCATATTCGATAATATTTAATACACGATATACATTCAGTTCGATATTTGACAATAATTTTTAGATACGGATTATAGCGAATCCGAGGCAACGGAGTTGCTGCTTATTAGATGGAGAGCTATGGAGCTGCGGATGGGAATTCATAATTGCGATCCTTGTAATTTTTTAGTAGGCTTCTCATATTCGATAATAATTAATACACTAGATACTTTCAGTACGATTTTTGACACAAAATTTATAGATACGGATGATATTGAATTCATGGCAACGGAGGCGTTCCTTATTACATGGAGGGCACCACGCTATGGAGCGGCAGTAGGTGCTTAATGGTCGGGATCCTTGTTAAATTTGTAGTATGCTTTTCGTATTCGATAATAATTTAAAAACGAGATACATTCAGTTTGATTTTTGACAATTATTTATTGAAACGAACTATATCGAATCCATGGCAACGCAGGCACTACTTATTAGATGGAGGGCACCACGCTGTGGAGTGGCGGATGGGACTTCATGGTCAGGATACTTATTAATTTTATAGTACGGTTCTCATATTAATAATAATAATTTATACACGAGATACATTCAGTTCGATTTTTGACACAAAATTTATAGATACGGATGATATTGAATTCATGGCAACGGAGGCGTTCCTTATTACATGGAGGGCACCACGCTATGGAGCGGCAGTAGGTGCTTAATGGTCGGGATCCTTGTTAAATTTGTAGTATGCTTTTCGTATTCGATAATAATTTAAAAACGAGATACATTCAGTTTGATTTTTGACAATTATTTATTGAAACGAACTATATCGAATCCATGGCAACGCAGGCACTACTTATTAGATGGAGGGCACCACGCTGTGGAGTGGCGGATGGGACTTCATGGTCAGGATACTTATTAATTTTATAGTACGGTTCTCATATTAATAATAATAATTTATACACGAGATACATTCAGTACGATTTTTGACACAAAATTTATAGATACGGATGATATTGAATTCATGGCAACGGAGGCGTTCCTTATTACATGGAGGGCACCACGCTATGGAGCGGCAGTAGGTGCTTAATGGTCGGGATCCTTGTTAAATTTGTAGTATGCTTTTCGTATTCGATAATAATTTAAAAACGAGATACATTCAGTTTGATTTTTGACAATTATTTATTGAAACGAACTATATCGAATCCATGGCAACGCAGGCACTACTTATTAGATGGAGGGCACCACGCTGTGGAGTGGCGGATGGGACTTCATGGTCAGGATACTTATTAATTTTATAGTACGGTTCTCATATTAATAATAATAATTTATACACGAGATACATTCAGTTCGATTTTTGACAATTATTTATAGAAACGCATTATAGCGAATCCGTGGAAACGGAGTTGCTGCTTATTAGATGGAGGGCTCCACGCTATGGAGCGGCTGATTGAGCTTTTTGGTCGGTATACTTGTTAATTTTTTTGTAGGATTCTCATAATAATAATAATAATAATAATTTATACACGAGATACATTTAGTTCGATTTTTGACAATTATATATAGAAAATGATTATAGCGAATCCATGGAAACGGAGTTGCTGCTTATTAGATGGAGAGCTCCGGGCTATGGAGCGGGAAACGGAGCTTTGTGGTTGGGATCCTTGTTAATTTTGTTGTAGGATTCTAATAAAAATTATAATAATAATTTATACACAAGATACATTCAGTTCGATTTTTGACAATATTATATAGGTAGGGATTATAGCGAATCCATGGCAACGTAGTAGCTGCTTATTAGATGGAGGGCACCACGCTAAAGAGCAGCGGCTGGGAATTCATATTTGCGATCCTCGTAATTTTGTATTAGCGATTTAATGACAACGGAGGCGGTTGTAGGTGGTTGGAGAGGGCTACGGAATGAAGCCGAGGAGGGGACTTCATAGAACGGATCATTGTTAATTTGGTAGTGAGTTTTTCGTATAAAATAATAATTTCTACTTGACTTACATAGAGTAAGGTGTTTGAAATAGATTTATTAATACGTATATTGGCGATTTAATAACAACGAAAGCGCTCGTAGGTTGTTGAAGAGTGCCACGCTATGGAGCGGAGAAGGGGCCTTCATAGAACGGGTCATTGTAAATTTGGTTGTGAGTTTTTCGTATTAAATAATAATTTCTACTTGACATACATAGAGTATGGTGTTTGAAATAGATTTCTTAATACGTATATTGGCGATTTAATAACAACGAA
>NNCF01131865.1:385099-403210 GCA_002313205.1 Laupala kohalensis | reverse complement strand
CCATCAGTGGGTTCCTGTGCATTTAGCAGTACGACACTTAAATTATCGCTAGTTACTCTCTTAGACTTCTCAAAAATAAACATCACTAAAAATCTAAATAAAACAAATATTTTATTACGAATGACAAACAATGCTAAAATATGGACTTTCAAAGAATTTATTACTGTAATAATATATTACAATAAAAATTATATTTATGTTCAACATTAGTGAACTGAATTCATCCTAGGTTTTTTTCAGGTTACGGGACATTCACAGACACATTTATGTTTAAAATGTTGACGGAGACTCTTTTTAGTAGTGTGTTGACCCCATAGAAGTGTAACTGATGTAGAAGTAAAAAGTGTTGTTTTTTCCGCAAGACATCAAATTCTTGGATCGAAATTATTTACACACGTTACTTTGGAGTATATTAGGCTCCATTCATACCAAATGAATCAAGGTCAGTCAGAATCAAGATGAATCTGACTCACCGAGGTTCAGCTTCGTGTTCCACCATTTAAATACGTTCAGACTCAGTTCGCGCCTTCACACCAATCGAATCCGCTTCAATCACACTTGATGCAGAATTCTTTGTGATTCAGCGAGTTAGAATCTTCTCGCGTCTGTGGTAAACCAACAACCAACACAATCAACGAGGTATCCTCCCCGCCGCAGCATCAAAATGATTATACTAATATTTAATGTTTCAAAATATTACTATTTTGGTATTTACAATTAAGATGATTGAATAAATTTCTTAATTGAATCATGTTGAGTAGATTTATTTCATAACTTTACCTGAGACAAATTGCGAATGTTTCTTCTGGTGTGATAGACGGTCTATAATTCGTATTCTGCTCGAAGATTTCAGTTCTCATCAATCCTGTAGTATTACAAACAATTACTCATTCGAGAAAAAAAAACTCGAATTTTTCTCGTTGCTCGGAAGGTTAGAATGTGGATTTTTAAAAAATATAAAAATGTCGATTTTCGATTAAATTTTTAAATCAACGACCTAATCTTCTCATCACGCTAATTCAATCTTCGAAACACATTATTATCTACAACTGCAACCGTCCGTGATGGAAACTCAAAAGCAACTGAGAGAAGAAAGGAAATGAGAGAACGAGTTTGCAAAGGATTGACTCAGCTGGTGTGAAGGTAAGGAGATCGCAAATCAGATCATTTTGATTCTGATTGATTTTGGTTGATCCTGATTCGTTTGTTGTAAAGGGAACCTTAGTGTGCGTCTTATGTGAGACTAAAATGCATATTATAGCTTATTAATTTCGTAATATATTATATCTCATTGTTAGTTGAAGCATACAGCTGCCCCTTCTTCATTCTGGATCCTTCGGTACCGTTTATATCACTTCCACTACAACCTAAATTCTATATAAGCATTTATACCAGACCTTAAAAAGTGTGTACCTCAAACTGGTTGTGACTTTTAAGCAAAGTCTCTTATCGTTATTTCATTTAACTTTGAAGATTTCATCCTTAATGCACTCGGAACTTTTAACTTTTTTTCAGGACTCTAGAACTTTTAATCACTCAGTCTTCTGTAAGCACCAAATAATTGTTCTAAACTAATTGTCTATAGTTTCACAGTGAGAACATACATTCATTCTTCGCAATAATGTATTTACACGATTCCACAACAGTTTATTGGTCAATGAAAGATAATTTTCGTACAAATTAGTTTTTTCTATTACTTTAGTTTTGAATGTATTATCATATATGACCTTTTTTGGTAGTTTAGTCACTTTTCAATAACAATGTTTGGACTACAGATTCTAGACTTTCTCAGGGTATATAGTATTTTACAACAAAATGCGATGTTTCTATGTAAACGTGTTTATATAATTGTCAACTGAAAAAGTCTACAATCTGTAGACGAAACGTCGTGTTATCAAAAAAGTAAAATAATCTACCAAAAAGGATCGTATATTTTCTAATATATTCAAGATAAGTTTCATGAGACAGTCTTCTCAATCATTGGTGATGCATGCCATAAATCTAAGTAAGTTTTAAAACTATTAACAATCACAAGTTTTGCTTCATCAGAGTCCATGATAGGTTGAGGAACGTCTTCCGAGACAATGAATTCCCCAATAAAATATTTTAAGCATACCACAGAATCAACAGTAATCTAAAAATGGTCAAGATACAAATACTTCCTCCAGTGTCTACCGTCAATTTGTCTTCGAGAAGTTAAAAAGTTTTTGTCAGCTGATTTACAGTTCATCAGTTCCGACCCATCGCGTTTCAATATCAAACAACTATACATAGCAACATTATCAACTTTTAACACTACCTGAATAATATGAATTAGGAAAAAATTCAATAATCAATCCGGATATTAATGTTTAATGTGGCCAGAGATGACACAAGAGCATAAAAAACAAGTCATATGGGCTCATTCAGTCAGTGGTAAGGACTCTTGGCTCGCGATCATAGCTATTTGCTACAATTTCGATGCATCAAGGCCAGAGTGTTGTAGTTGGCATTGCTTCCACTCTTTCCTACAGGAGAGGTTGAAGTTCAAGAAACTATCTCCCACGAATGAAAACTTCAGTAATTTCTTAAAACGTGTTTTACAATTAACGATGTTTATTATTGGAAGTATCCGCAAATTAACTAGCAGATAGCAAGCTTGTAGCTCATTTCCTAAATAATTGCCGAATTCCGGTTTGTTTTCATGATTATATCAATGCTATTGTTTGACGTTTGCAATCTTCTGAATAGTAATAATATAAAACAAACGACCTGAGTTTTCAGCAGATAATTTAATTTTGAATAAAAATTAAGATGAATTCACTGCATGTCATCAATTATGAAAAACTATTTATAAAAAACATTTAAAATGTAAATAAAGCACTAAGTTTCGTCTCTAATGTGAGACGCCTCTAACGTGTGAAGATTTTTATTGGTTTTTATATAAATTGTCTTTTCTTGAGACATGCAGAAAAATTTATCCTAATTTTATACAAGATGAAGTTGTCTACTAAAAACTTGGGTAGTTTGTTCTATATTATTACTGTTCACATAATCAACATCGACAGAGAAGGTTGAGGTTTCCTCCAGACTGATTCGTCGAGACACGTCACCTTGGTGTAAGTGGGTTTTCCTCATTCTCTCGCAACAATTGTCCATTCCGTATCCCGAGATGCCCCAGCAAGCACACATCTCCCATTCATCCAAATAACCCTCCGTCCCCGCTTTCTAAAGCTCTGTATATGTACATATACTTTATTATTATACGATAACTTCATTTTCTCATTATATTTCTTGATTCGTAAATAAGCTTATAGACCTAAACCGCTTTCCAGGGGAAACGAATGGGTTTCGGAACGACGTTAAAAGTACCTGCATCCTTGCATATCAAGACTTACGTTAAATACGAACACAATCACACTACGTTCCCTACGATTCAGTGACATAACCAGTCAAAATGCTTTCGGAATATGGAAAAATCTGCATTTACCATAGCTTCCAAATTATATTTATTTCATGACTTATTCGCGATGAGACAAGATTCAGGAATAATCATAAAAATAACAGAATAATCACAATAATCCTAAGCAGAACATAATTATAATAACAACAATTGCACAACAANTCCTAAGCAGAACATAATTATAATAACAACAATTGCACAACAAAATAATAATAATAATAATAATAATGTGAAATACTGAACCGACATTGATCTGGATCTGGGAACCGCTGTCAGTTATTATAACCAATGGTGCAGCCAAGTTAAAGAACTGTATCAAATTATTTTTTTCAATATTTTTAGTTTCTTCTCATTATTTTTCAATTGAAAGTTCATTTCTGATTTCTCGAAGTAGGAGTTATGTAGTAAATATTTGAAACGGGATAAAAATGCAAGGTGAGCATAATTCATGTAGGCTAATCAGGTACTAGTTCTTGTATATTCATAAACACAAACATTTAGAAACTTTTTGGTCTCGATTTAGAAATGTTATGAAAACACATGAAAGTCTTCCTTGGATATGATTCTTCGATTCAATTAATATTATTTATTTATATATTTATGTATTTTGTCTTAGTCATGTCTCGGTTATATGACATTCTATGAATATTTATGCTTTCAGGGTTATATCTCGTAAATTTTATACTTTGCTTATCCTTATTCATGGAAACCTTATTTTCTCTTCTTTTGTTTCCTTCGTTTTCAACAGCGTTCAAATGAACCTAACGTCTAGTATGTTTCATATAATGTGTATTCTACACATGCTATATTTGTTATACATTCCACAAATAACTTAATTTTCTTCCCTTTCTCTGTATTTTTTTTCTAGTTTCTAACTGATACATCTTATTGTGTAATTTTTAATATAAATCAAATAATGTAATTTTTATCAAAAAGCGTCAAAAATAATTTAAAAAATTTATATAAATATGAAATATTCACATTTTACAATTTTTTTATTTCACAGTACCGCGTAGTTCGACTGAAGAAGTGTAAAAAATTCTGTAATATATGAAAATCGAAGTCGAATCAGTCAATTTGAGAGTTTTTTATTAGTTTGAATTCCAGAGATAGAACTATTTCTATTTTCCGAGAGCGAAAAAATCATAGGCGTGAACTAAATTAAATTAGTTTTTATTTAAGAAATATTTCTTTCAAAATCGTGTTTTGCATTAGAGGTTTTAAATCCTGCTACAATGCAAAGAAGATAGTAGATCCGATACGATTCGTCAGTAACAAACTGCGTTTTGGAGGTAAAAACAAGGCATCTTATATGAAAATAAAGCAGCATTGGCACACTCCCCTACAAGATACTAAGTTTCTTAGGAAATACGTGGCATGTACTGTGCGTTTATAAACAACGAAAACCATTGTCTTATCTATAGTTTGTCGGTACATTAGGTTCACTATTTTGGTATATTTTGCGACAGTCAAACCAATATGTGGCAGTCCATTATTTGTTTTTGAATGCAAATTTTTAGCAAATGATGAACGACTTCCTATCAGAATGTACATAATCGATATGCTCCATATTTGAGGGAAAGTATACTCTTTCTCAATTAGCCAGTACATTAGCCGGTTTATTTATGATGAAAGCAGAGCGAAGCTATTTCTGAAAATAAAGGTTATAACTGGTTCAATATTTCAGTTAAAGTTTCGGATTCAAATTCCGAATAAGTAGTTTCCAATTATTTTAAATAATGATTTTAAATAAATATTTGAAATACATTCGTTACTTTTGATGAATTATGAAACAAAAACTGCACAAAATACTCAGCAGAGAACGTGATTTCAGTCAAATGCAACAAAATTAATAATATGGTCTCTGACGTACAATAGGTCAACTCTGGAAAGTGTTTGTTAGACGCGACAGTTTTCAATAACGTTTCGGCAAGTAAATGTCACGTTTCAGTAAGGGCAAGGAATCCATTACTATGTAATCCTTCTAAGTAAAACTAATAAATTTCATGGCAAGGTGAAGTAAAATATGAGAAAACACTTTCAATATTTACATGATTTTAAAATAACTTTTCTACTCACGGAAATAAATAGGAGAAAAAGTTGTTTCTCACTGGAAAGTAGCGTATTATTGCCACCAAAAATACAGAATATGCCGGAGTATAGGAAAACACGAGAAGAGGAATTAATTTCCATGTCATATTATATTCAAGACACATTTGTAACATACTGAATAATTCATAATTTGCTGCAGATCAATAAAATTTTTCTTTGTCATCTTCATCTTAATAGCTTGCCTGACCCCAAAGGCATTTCACACAGCAATAGTATTACTGTAGGATAAATGTAAAATGCATCATCAAACATAATCAAATATAACTCCGTAGAATTTTTTTCTCACGTACCTTTAAGTTATCGAAAGATACAATCCAACACACCCGATGTTACATGTCTATTGCATGTAAAGTTTCACGCGACATGCATTCATAAGTCAGCAAGTCTTTCTCTGGACTCCGAACTGCCGCAGAATCTGGCATGTCTCGAAGCAGTTCCACTGCTGCAGCCGCTCGCGCCCCGCCATCACGGCTATCTTTAGCAGCAGGGTCGTCATCGCAATGGGAGGGAGGCGTTATTATGGACGACATCCCTAGTCAGGAGCACGTTGGCTGCAATACACACAGATGCATTGAAGATCGTTCACGTGAAATCTGGAAAGCCAGCCTCCACGGCAAATCAAAATATATACAACGAATCCCGTCTGGAGAGTTCGAATGACATCAACCACTGTTCCAGACAATGGTATTTGTCCGAAAGTCGGAAAAAGTAGGATGTGCTCAATTCCTCACACATTATGGAAAATCCCCCGGCGATCCCTCAAGATTCTGCGGGTAAGCGAACAGTGCAAAAGTTTCCAAGTGAGAGACGCTTGAACTGTATATATTTATTCACTACACAATTAAAAACAAATACAAAAATCGCTCATTCTTAAATGATTTCTTAATCCCTCGAATAAAATCTACGCATTGTGCACGTTATTACATAAAGTACAGTTTTTTAATATAATACGAACAGATCGTGTTAATACATAATGGATTTCACAGACTTACAATTTCATAGACGCTCATTGTTAAGCTGAGCATAATTTTTACTATACATTTATCCTTCAATTCACAAAAATTTAAGATTTTTAACATTATCAGTCTGGAAAATAAGTGACCACTAGGGTGTAGCGTATATTTTGGTACGTACAATCAAATATAAGTTCATACTTGGAAAGCAATGCCCAGTACAGTCAATTAATGTAACAAATTAGTGGCAGAAGTAATAATATAATATTGTCACTTAACATACGAACACTGTATTGACAATGCTTACAATACGGAGCGCACCTATTGTAATATATTTCAATTCAAAGGAACGGCAAAACTGTTAACCATATCTCACACATCTCCCCTTTTTTTCGAACGACCAAGTTCCATCTGTAAAAATAAATTAAAACCAATCAGAGTAACTTATGGCTTTTAATGCTAAACAGCCTATAATGTCCAAAAATGTACCAAAAGCGCCCTATAAAAGAAAGATTAAGTAAAATTTGTAACACGAATTATTTTTTTATGTTTATTTTTTGTTGTAAAAATTTTAAATTTAGACAATTGTGCGATAATGCTGCGAATATGTCCGGTAGATGGTATGCAGGCAGTCCTGTTACAAAAAAAACATTTGCAATTTTTATTCCATGTACTGCACATTCATTGAGTCTTTTTGGAAGATCTGTCGACTCTTGTTTACAAGTGTTAATTTTCTTGACGTTTTTTTACTGCCTCTCCAAAACGATAGGTCAAAAAGTTGGGTGCAAATACGGAAACAATAAAAAGTTTAACAGAAACTAGATGGAATGCTCACAGCAAAGCTGTGTCTTTCATAACTCAGAACTACGATAAAATAATTGAAACTTTGGAAGGTATTGCAAACGATTATATTGAGACGGGTGAAGCGCATAATGAAGCTTTAGGATTAGCCCAAAATATGGAAAAATTAGAATTTGTTTTTATGATGTCTTTTCAAAAATCAATATTACCTGAATTTAAAAAGACTTCATCTGCTTTACAAAACTCATCGGTTTCACCTGAAACTTGTGTGAATTTGTATTCGGTTTTCATTTTATTTGTGCAGAATTTTCGTAAAAAATTGGATGACACTGAAGCAGAAGCAAAAACCAATGTCCCTAATACTGAATATAAAACCAGTACGCGAAGAACTAGATGTAGGATAACCCAAAGCAATGATGGGTCAGCTCTCGATGTAGTAGATAGTTTAAATTCATTTTGAATTAAGACTTTCATAGTTATTGTCGATGCTTCACTAACAAATTTGAATCAACGCGCTACATTATATAAAGATATCACCAGTAAATTCTCTTTTCTTGTCTACTTGGACGCATCATATGATCTCCTACATGAAAGCATTCAAAATCTGGTTATAGATTATCCAAAGAATGTTGATATAAACATTGAATACTAAATTAAAAGAGAAGCGTTCAAATGACACCCAATCATAAATACATGCCCCTCAGATGATTCAGGTTGTAGCATTCTTGCTCATCACCAAGTCATCCCGGGTTCAATTCCAGAAGGGACCAGAAAAATTGTAGCTTTTCACATTAATGCCCCAGTTCATATAGCTGTGACTTCTGAAAAGCGAACCCTCCTTCCTATATCAACCTCCTCCTTGAATCAATAACTCTAACTATTACTAACTACTCCTACTAACCTCTCCACAGTTGTTGGTAAACCCAGCTTAGCGTCCCACCTGCTAACATTAACTACCACCCAACTCCTACCTCCTATCGCTCCATGTAGATAAGCTTCATTTCCCTTTTACAAATACTACAATAATAATTATAAGTACGTTTTTGTGTTCTCCCAGTTAATCGAAGTTTTAAAATACTGTTCGATCCCGATAGGAATGGGTGAAATTTTTATTCATTTTTGTAAACATAACATTAATCGAAATAATATGCTCCGTATATTTTGAAACTAATTTTTGCGACTCTTACGAAATATCACGAGTTTTAATCAGGATCAAAAATATTCGTATTCGGGAAGTATAGGCAATTCTTACTATAATAATATCAGGCTGTTTTCAATTGTAAGCTCAACGGGGAGAATTTTTGAAAATATAAAAATTGTTCATCATCAATTGGTTCATTAATAATTACGGTAAAATAATTGCGCCAAAAATCCAAACTACTAATTAAAACTGCTACAACTCATCATGAACAGCAAATATATTCCTCTGTAAACTCTATCAAAGTCAGGTTGAAGAAAGAAATAGAGGTAGCAACTATATCGTAACACGTGCATTGAAGCGGTATTCAAATAACGTACAGAAAAAATGCAAAAAAGTTGTGAAATCATTTCAAACCCTTAGTCTTGCTCAAGGTATATCATGCGCTAATTTCAAAACTTATGTCAAAATAACACGAGATTCAAAAGCCCTGATATCAGGAATACCTAATGACAAAATTTACGTGCTGTATTGTAATAGACAAATAGATAATTACATAATACAACAACCTATTTCCTGCTCTTTAACAAGTGACTGAAATCTTGGCATGTAACATATAACATGTGTATTTTTTTTAAATAAGACAAAACGAAGTATTATATGCCCTTTCTCAGATATGTCCCGGCAGTTAACGACTCGAAGAGCAGTCGATAATTAATATAGAGAAATCCGTGTACATAGCTTTTCGCGTACAAAACCGGTGGGTTCAATGGGATCAGTGGCTTGCTGTCAAAAATCGAGTGATACTCCTTAAATTCAATAAAAAATTTACTGTGTACAATTCAATCATGATAATTTTTACAAATAAATTACATTTTAGCGTTGCGCACCTAAGTGCAACACGTCGAAATGGCATCCGTCGATTCACCAGGTACATTTTTAATTTGTGAACCGCAGATTATCGTCACAACCTGCTATATTACATAAATATAAAATTAATTATAGATTTTGTCATTGTTTCTTGATTTCTTTTACAGCAAGCCGCTAATCCCACTGAACCACCCAAGAGAGATTTTGACGGAAATATCCCTGATTCTGAAAAAGAGGTTTTTGGCATAACGACCGTCCGTCTGTGCGCAGCATTTCTGAGTAAATGGATAAATATATTTAATTCACATTTCGTATTTACGATAGGATTAACTTGTTGTCGATGCACGTGCTCCAATTTTTTTTACTTTAATACAAAAGGTACGTCATATACTCTTTTGAATAGTTCTCAAAAACGACTGCAACGATTTTGCTTCAATTTTCTGAACATATAGTGCAATTAGTATGCATTACATCCACATTAGCGGTATATCACTTGAAAGTTTGGTATAGGCGCAGTAAACTGACACATTAGTTTATTGCTTAAAGATGCTTGAATATTATTTCTCAGAGTAAATTGTCCAAGAAGATATAGAATACACTGTTGGTAAACTAAAATTAAAGATATGATAACGGTAAAATGTACAGAAGGAGAGCAAAAACACTAAGATACAAAAATACACCAATTTCTGTCTGCAACGAAATTACATTTACGTAACACTTTTGCGATATTTAAAAGACTGAGAAGTTGGAAAATGTTTTGAAAAATTATTATAAACATTTATTTTCCTCTTAAATTTCAAATAAAAGGCGGTAATAAGTTAATTTAGCGACTTTGAGCCCGACCAAAAAGTTAGTTTTAATTCATTATTTACTCAGGTAGGACATGTGTTCTCATGTTCATGTTAGATTAGGAACTTAAATGTATATTTTTGCCGTTTCAAACATTTATAACATTTCGTTTTGATTACTTTTTTATTTTTTATAACAAGCGTCCTTTATGCTGCGAAAGGTCACGTATGAGACGTCTCAACTGCGCCCTTTTTCGCTGATCATTGAGGTAACTTGAGGAAGGTTGTGTGTATTATTTCTTTTGGAGTTTGTATTATTTGTTACACGAGCAGATGATTTTACGTATTCTCGCAAAACAGTGTTTAAAAAAATGGCTGGAAAGCAACTTTTTAGGGTAGGATGACACGATTAATGAAAAGAATTCCTTCATGTCTAATGTAGCATAATTTGTCAAATTAATTGTTATTATATCATTTCGTACGTTTTTAGAAAACGTGAATTAAATAAAGTATTTTTACCTCATAGAACGAACTGAAACTAGAAATATTAGTGCAAAATGTAGGGTAAATAATGAAAATCAAAGTGTTATTTCTTTAACATACATCGCGTATCCAATTTATTTTGACTCGACAGAAATTTACTGTTTTAAATTGCAAACAATTTTCTTTTTATTATAATTCAAGATTATACAAAAATATGGAATGTGTCTTATTTGAAAACGCATAGATTATGCAATAATTTGTTTTTGAAATATATCATAAATTTTTCCTAGCTATTCTGCAATCCTAGCTAAACAAACGACTGAATTTGCAAATTGGAGACGGCATATATCAATGGTAGTTAAAGTATTTATATAATAAACGATTCGAATAAGGTACAAGAAGAACGTACAAAACATAAGGGACTATGCCAAAAATAACACTTTCATTAAAGAATTTTTTGTCACTGAATGCTACAGTTGGAGAAACGTATATGAGAAAGTATGTGCAATGGTTTTGCCCCCCCCCCCCCAAGGGGGCTAGTTTCGACTGAGTATGGGTTTGGAGAACCCATGACAACGAGCTGGGGACTGGTACTGCATCACCAGTCCTCGGACACTGTAAGCTTTGGGCAAGCTTCAGCGACCACCAATGGCGCGATGGTAGAAAGTTGCGTGTTCCAAAGGGCGGAGATCTTGCCTTCATCGGTCGGGTCGCGAGGAAGGATTAAACCTCTATAAAAAAGACCCTCAACCTCAAGGTGTGTTACGCGCCGATGAGGTTAATGGGTGTTGAGGATAAACACTCGCTAGCGGACAACCTCTGGGGCAACTGCCGCACCTCAGTTGAATAAGACTTATTGGTGTGATGCGGGGGCTACACGTCACCAGACATATTTTCCTCCGTACTCGTGGGACAAAATGACAGATGTTTCGGTTTTCCCACCTTGCGGAGTGGGTGTGCCGCAAGGTGAGTATTCCACCCAAGTGACTTCGAAGCAGCCGAGAGTACACGCTTCAGAAGATAAAAAGGAAAAGAGCATTCGACACCAGAATGTTTTTATTATAATGACAAGAAAGGAAGGAACATTAGAAAAAGTTTCGCCTTTTTATATTTTTAAAGCACTGCAAGGTATCTGTGGTACACTGAAAGGAATCAAACAATTAAGGAATGGTTCTATGTTATTGGAAACCAACTCCAACAAACAGGCTTTAACCCTGTTAAATTCTCAACAGCTGGGAGAGTTCCCTGTCAAATGCGAACTCCATGCTGCACTTAATCGTAGCAAAGGAATAGTATCTTGCATGGACATCATGGATATGTCAACAGAAGGGCTTGTTGCAGAATGGGAAACTAACCACGTGATTTGAGGTCAGTCAAATCATGAGGAAGGTTAATGGTGTTCTGCAGAAGACCAGTTCCTTCATCGTGACCTTTGACTGTCCGAAAATACCCAAAGATATTAAAGCTGGATGGCTTAACCTGCCGGTGCGACCCTTCGTTCCAAATCCTCTGCGCTGTTTGAAGTGCCAGAGGTTTGACAATACCACGACATCCTGTACGGGCCGTGATACGCGCGGGAAGTGCGGGAAGAAGGCACACGAACACGGCGTTTCGTGCCCGGGACATGCTAAGTGCATTAATTGCATAGGCAGTCACCCGATGTGGAACAGGGAGTGCGTCGCCTTTCAGGAAGAAAAGAAAATACAGGAAATAAAGACTACGGAGAAGACCCCGTACGAGGAAGCGCGGAAGAATACAGGGCTTTAAACACTGTATTTTCTACCAGTACTCCACCGCAGCCAAGACTCCTGTAATAAAGAAGAGCATTTCAGTCAAGGCCAATTTCACTGACGTGACTACGACAACGTCGTGCACATGCCAGTGTAAATGCAGCAATAAAAATGTTAAAGCTAATCCCGTGAAGCCAAATACTCCCTCCACACCCCGTCCATCTACTTCACAGAAAAAGACCAGCAGTGCGCCACGTGCCTCACGCAAGTACCAAACAGACGAAAACAAAACAGGATTCCAAGGATAAACCCCTGAACTCGTTGACTTTTTGAAAAGAAGCTCAACAACATCCCAAAAGTCACAGAGAATTAAAAAGAACGTCTCTGTTCCTCCTTCCTCCGAGTCGGATTGTGCAGACGATGACGCGGAAATGCACATTCAGAAACACGACCCAGGAATTTCTAAATCGTATTGACTTCCATTCTTCAGGAGAACCTTAATGGCTATAGAGCTCAATGTGAGGAGTAACAGCTCTTAGCGCGTCGCAATCCGATTTGTATTTGCCTGCAAGAGACCCATCTCTTACCAGAACACTCTCCCTCTCTGCAGGGATACATCAGTTTCAGATATGACGAAGCCACGGGAGATCGAGCAAGAGGTGGAGTGGCTGTGTTTGTTAGAAACACTATCCTCTGCTCACCTGTTATCCTACAAACTCAAATCCTGACGATAGCAGTCATATTTCACGGAATACCAACTATGACCGTGTATTTACTCTATCTTCCTCCGGCACAAGATTTCTCGGAGACTTCTCTCAGAGATCTAATTCACCAGCTCCCTCAACCATTCCTCCTCCTTGGATATTTCAACGCTCACAATGTACTGTCGGACTCGTCGAGCGATTGGCCCAGGGGTCGACTGCTGAATTATCTTTTTGAGCGTGAAGGTTTATGTTTTATGAACACCTGGGAGATGACCCACTTTGCGTTTTCCACGGGGTCATGGACTGCCATAGGCCTGTCCATTTGCTCTCCTCAAGTTGCTGATATCTTCCAATGGAAGGTAGAAGAAGATCTGCGCGGTAGTGACCATCATCCTATCTGCTTGCCCTTGCAGGAACGTGCGACTGTTCCCGAACGCAAACCTCAGAAATTAATTCTCAGAAAGGTTAACTGGGCACTGTACCGTTCTCTGGCTGTTCTCAGAGAAACGGGAAGTGTATAAGAGAGTGTCGACCATCTGACCCAGGTGAATCATCACGCCACTGAAGAATTCATTCCGAAAATATCTATGTTTCCGCAAGGACCTCATGTCCCCTGGTGGAACGACGCATATCGGTCCGCTAGTCGTGCGAGGCGAAGAGCATTGCGTAAATTTAAGGGTAGTCCATCTCCGGAAAACATCGCCGCATATCGGATTGCTAGAGCAAAAGCACGCTGAACCATCAAATATTCCAGATCGACCTTCTGGAAAGAGTTTCTAAGAGAACAATATTGCCCCATAAAGTATCAAGTAAAGAGTCAATCCGAAAGATATCTGGATGGTATTCTCGATTCCCAATATCTGGACTCAATTATCAGGGTAAGACTCTCACCAACAACAGAGAAATGGCAACATTGATGGCTGAATACATTGCTGACCTAACATCTACAGCAAACTGCGATCCTGATTTCGCGAGGAAAAAGGAAATAGCAGAGAGCACCTCCTTCGGCTTTTGTTCCTCAAACTATGAACCATGTAACACTGCCCTCTCAATGTGGGAATTTGAGTCAGCTCTAGCGACAGTCCACGACACTGCTCCTAGCCCTGATTCCATTCATTATGAAATGTTCAGACAACTCAGTCTCGAATCAAAAGAATACATTCTGGATATCTTTAATGTTTCATGTTCCGAGGGAGTAGTCCCTAATTCCTGGAATGAAGCAACGCTTATCCCTTTACTAAAATCAGGAAAGAACAAAACGGCCATCAGTAGTTATCAAAGTATCGCCTTGACGAATACCGTCGGTAAACCTCTGGAGAGAATTATCAACCGACGAGTCTGGTATCTTGAAAGGCATAACTCAATGTGGTTTCAGGATGTTCCATTCCACCCTGTACAACTTACTTGTCCTGCAAACAGCAATTCAAGTTTTTTTCGTCCAAAGACAACATGTCGTCGGAATATTCTTTGACATCGAGAAGGCTTATGATACTACTTGGCGTCATGGCATTTTACAACAACTATATGCCTGGGGATTTAAAGGACATCTTCTTCTAATGTTACAGTCCTTTTTGGATCAGCGTTCCTTCCGATAGAGAATTGGAGGAGACACCTCGGATCTGCTTCTTTAAGAGAACGGTGTTCCTCAGGACTCAGTCCTGAGTGTGACCTTATTTGCAGTGGCCATAAACAGCATAACATGCGTTGTAAAGAATCCTGCCCTACACTCTCTTTTTGTCGATGACTTCGCCATCTTTTGTTCATCACAGAGTGTCACAGGTGTGGAACGACAAATACAGCTCATTCTCTATAGATTATACCACTGGTCGAAGACGACTGGTTTTCGTTTCTCTGCTGAAAAAAACACGCTGTGTTCTTTTCAGTAGGAGACCAAGCCTTTTGGCACAACCTCACCTCGTCCTGGGGAACAACGTTCTAAAATTCTATCCTTCTGTAAAATTCTTAGGTCTAATCTTTGATCAGACACTGAATTGGATTGGACATCTGACAGACCTAAGAGCGAGAACATTAAAGTCTGAATAAATTGACCTGAGTAGGAGGGAATGGGGCGCTGATCGCTTCTCCTTGCTACAGTTTTATCGAGCATTCATAAGATCTCGACTCGATTATGGCTGCATTGTATATAGCTCTGTTCGCGCAAGCTATTTAAAGAAGTTGGATAGTGTCCGTCATGCAGTTATCCGACTAGTCACGGGAGCCTACCGTACTAGCTCCATTCCAAGTTTGTGTGCCGAGATTGGCGAATCATCTCTCTACTTCCGGCGAACACACCTCATGTTACTACATTTTTGCCATGTGCTTACTTTACCCGACAATCTGGTACACAACGCAGTATTTCATCCTTCCTCTTCTTCCATTCATTTCTACAACAACAGACTGAGAGCAACGAAACCTTTTGGAAATCACTGCAAAGAAATTTTGGAATTCTTGATTATACGCACACCTAATGTCTTAAATCTAGGTTTCAGTAAGACTCCTCTTTGGGTTTTGCACGAGCCAAAGATTAATTTCGATCTTCTGCATCATGACAAGAAAAACATTCCAGCTGCGATGTTGAGGGTATACTTTCACCTAATCCTCGACAACCACCGGGTCCATATCCCTGTGTTTACAAACGGGTCTAAGCAGGCCGATGGTGTCGGCTGCTCCGTGGTGTTTCCCCGTAAGACCTGTGGCTACGTCTTGGCGACCTATGCAGCGTTTACACCGCTGAGTGCTAGGCCATATTGAGAGTACTGCCATCAAGAAAGTGCTCCCGCGGATCACATTTTCTGATTTGTTCTGATTCTCCAAGAGCGCTTCAAGTTATCCAAGTAATTCAGCTGATAAGCTGATCCAGAATATCCAGGATGTGCTTTTCTCGCTCCAAAGTGAAGGAAAGAACATAATGTTCTGCTGGTTTCCCGGACACGCAGGAATCAGAGAAAATGAGGAAGCAGATGTTTCCGCAAAGGCGGCGTTCCTCAAGAATCCCGTGGATTTCTTCACAATTCCAAAACGAGATCTCATAAATTCCATCAAGACAAGGATTCTGAGTGAATGGAACAATGAATGGTTGGCTGTTGAAAGGAATAAGCTCCGAATTATCAAATCCTCTGTTAAGTCATGGAGCAGTTCCTGAAGGTCAGTCAGGCGCGACGAGTTCTTGCTATCCTGCCTGCGCATAGGACATTGTCCTCTCATTCATCGGTATCTCTTACTAATTGATGATGAACCCGTTTGTGAGGAGTGTAGCTCTTCTTTGACAGTGTGTCACCTACTAACTTATTGCAGAAAATACACGAGAATACGGGGACAAATTGGCCTGGCTGCAGATTTACCAACATTTCTCGGAAATGAAACGGATGATGTTAATAAACTATTAAATTTTATGAGTAGATCAGGGCTCCTCCCACAAGTTCTCGGGAAGGTTTAAATTTGAATTCTTCTTTCCTCTTCCCTGTCTTCTTTCCTCTTTATCTTTCGTTTCTGTAATTTGAAAATTATAATTTTTAGATTTTTTTCTTTTTATATGTGTTCGGCAACTGTTTCCTTTTCTTTTCCCTCGTATTTGTATTTATATATTTGTTGAATTCCGGAGGGTTTTTTAATGGGTATGGTTGAGATATTCGGCGAGTCCAACACACGGGGAAAGAGTTGTTACGGCTCTTCTCTATGGTGAGAAACTGCATTTTCCCCACCTGCAATGGCTCTAATGACTCTGCCGTTGACGAGCCCTAAAGCTCCACAAAAAAGAATTTTGCACCACAAGTTTTAATTTTCTGTGTGTCCGAAGCATTTCTTCCACAGTTAGCGCGTGGCGAGCCGATCAATGCGGCAGCACCGCACAATCCTCGCCGCTAGTTTCGCCTCCCTTGCTGCTTGCGCACAGACAAATAAATATAAATCAATATAAAATCGTTGATACCATGTAGGTAAAATATTGCTTAAAATTTAGCCTCACATTATCATCAGCTTCGTAACAAGACCAATTTCGTTTTTTAAGACAACCCAGAACAGAGAAAACATTGTTGTGCTAATTTGATGGGAAAGTTTCTCTTTTAAATCAGATCCGTTCGGTAAAACTTTAAATGATAAGTGACTTTAGGTCGTATTAAAATTTGGTGGGGTCAGACGAGTGGTTTTTAAGCAACAAATATTCTAAATCAGAATTCCGAATGAAAGAGTGGAAAACTGACACTTTTTTCTTTATACCTGCAATGAATTTTAATAGGATGCAGTAAAAATATTTAATTCACACTGATAAACGCAGAATGAAATACGAAAAATTTCGGCGTACCTCATTTTTGTGTGGAACAACGGGTTAGCGTTTTTAGATGCTTAAACTCGATTATCAAGACTTTCCACGACAGTAGTTAGGCGTACTAAATCCTGTCTTAAGAATTATTAGTTAGAATAATTCCGTAACTTTATTATTGTAAGGTATTGCGATAAAAATATTTCTAAGACACAACAGCCCACCTTCGTACTGTCAGGAGACGTATATGAGAAAAGAGAAGCTAGATGACTTTCTTACATATACATTTAATGGGATTGATGAACAATTGTAAATGTCTAAAATGACTTTCGATTTAGTTTTGTCTGTTTTCACACGGTACGAGTCAAGTTTATTACATGAGAGTCAATTATAAATTTTGTTCAAATGTTGTGTCGTTTGAAATTGTACATTTTGAAACTGAGAATTTCAGAGCTTTTAAATGTGTTAGTAACGAAGAAGAGGACTCAATTTACTAGTTGAGCATAGTGAGATTATAAGGCAGGAAGGTTCCGTTTTTTTAAGGGCCATGTCAGTTTCAATACAACTATCACTCTTTAATACACATAAATCTTCAACATTCCTTGTACAGAATTAAAGAATATAGTAAATGCAAAAGGTTGAATTTTACACCCAAATACACATATAATATCCCCAAAGTTAATACAGAATTACGAGTTGAGATATGATGCAAAATTAATGCGCATGAAAAAATAGTACGTATTGACAACTGAGTTTTCAGCGTATATCCCAGGAAGTTAGCAAACATTAATATTGTTCATGATATCATAATTTAAAAATGAATAGTATGTGT
>NNCF01131865.1:254436-373973 GCA_002313205.1 Laupala kohalensis | reverse complement strand
GGAGTGGGGGTATACAGTACCTGGTTGTGGAAGGGGGAGGGGAATCGGGAACTGCCACGCGCCCTGTGGCCGGTTTTTGAACTTGGTAGTTTGCGCATAACAATGTTAGGAGCGCTGAAAGCTGTTAATACACCGTTAGTATGGGAGAGGGGCGTCTGGTTTGTAGTCTGTGACCAGGAGATTACAGCGACATGTGCAGCAATCTCCATTGAAACATTGACCGCCGACGCCGCAGTGACCGTTCGTCCTTGCTTTGTGTCTGGTCGCCAACGGCGAACATTTTGCTCATCAAAGTAAGCATGTGGTTAACTGAAGGCAGTACTACAATTGTGATCAGTATGTGTAAAACAAACACATAATAAATAGTTTTTGTTCTTTAAAGTGTGTATGCATTTTTTGGCGGACTCTGTATATTAAAGTGTAGATGTAACACAGCAAACACAGATTAATGTCTAAAGAAGAAAGCGTGTACAATCAACGGACACCTGTCTCCAGAAATGGAAACAAAATGTCTCCAGGTGTGTTGTGTATAATTAGGAATCCCCTTTGCGGTAAAAAGTGGGGGAGTTTCAACTACGAAATAGTGTCATCGCATTAATATTTGCTAGTGTCAAAATCAATTTATTTATTGAAGCAAAGGGGCTTTAGTGAGTTATCTTGCAACATTAATTTGAGCAAACAAAACTACTCGCCGAAACCCGCAGGTCTGATATGGGATCAAGGAGTGCTTAGAATTGGTAATGAAATTATAACCAATTTCCTTACAGTGAAGTCCCACAATAAAGTACATATCGAAGTCATATTTCTAAACTTAATTTTGAAAAGAATGTTACACAGAAAACATAAGTTTTAGTGAAAAATTAAGGCTGTATTTTGAGATGCAATTAATGTTCTAAATAAATTTTTAGGTCTTCTGCAATTGCATTCCAGTGTTAAGAGAATTAGCCAATAAAACAAAATCCTGAGTTCTGCCCAATATTTCACCCTAAAATATCAATTTACAAAATATTGTATCAAGTTCAATTAGCGAGACTAGAAGAAATCGCCAACAAAGAACGAGAGGATTTTACATAGCCTGGCGAGGGAATTTCATTCATAGACATAAAAATTCACGCATCCAGGAGTTGCCAGAAAAGCTTCAAACTTAATGTGTATGATATGAATATCGTTGTATGGAATAACCAGGGCCCGGATTTTAATAACCTAAAAATACCTAAAATGATCTGAAAATCAATTAACTGATCTTAAAAAATGACTTTAAATTTTTTCTTTATTTCAAAGTATGAGAGTACAGCGCAATACTTGCTTCTGTAACGTTCGAAGTGAAATTAAAAATTAATATTAATTTAAACTCGCAAATTTGTGTGGTCTAGGAAGATGATCGTATAAAAAGTCTACCTTATTCAGAATTATTGCAGTCGATAACCAGCAGCATGAGCAGGTTCTCGAAAGTTAGGGAACGTCTATTGTCGGAAAGCACATTTTTGTACTGTGAGAAAACCCTTTCCACATCCGCTGATACAACTGGAGCATACTTGAAATACGCTAAATCAGTAGCAGTGAGATCATCTTCAATGCAGGAAGTATCAAATGTTTCACCAGTTAGCATTTGAGAAATGCGACACGAAGTTTTGTATCCAGAGTTTTTATCCAGAACATTTTCCACTTTCTTAGATACCCTTCTTCCAACTTCTCCCCCTACACTTTTCAAATCAGATGCAATTTTGTTACCTAGAGTTAGAGAACTTCTTGCACCTTTCTCATGTACATGTGTGATTCCTTGTGTTAAGCAACTGAAATTTGCTTTATGAAGGCTAGCTGTCCTTCAATTTCACTGTTTGAAAATAGTGTTTTATTTTTTTAATTTCTTGGCATCAAATCATTTACTATCTTAAAAACAAATATGCATACATTCAAATGCAGTCGCTGTCGTACTGACAAAAATTGTAATGTGTAGAGCATATCATCTATTTTCGTGTATTTATCACAATGCAGAATTGCTCTCATAGCTCGGGTTTGCATTTTTTGTAGTGCTTTTAATTCCGTTTCCCGCATATTTATCAAAATTGTTGAGCAATATTCAAAGTGAGGAGATATTATTGTCTTATACACGATACACCTGGTGTAAACCAATATATAGTTCCCAGGTCTGTTTTAAAAACATTTTTTTTCACCTACTTTATGAACCATGTATTCACAGTGATCTTTGAATCTTAACTTATCATCAATCATAACTCCTAAGTACTTTATTTTTTCTACATGTTCTATATCAGTTCCATTTAAACATTTTAATGTAATATTTGCTCCCGCTTCTTTTCTACCGCTCCTGATAATCATACATTTTGTTTTATCCGCGTTCATTTTTAATTTGTTGTTATTCATCAATTTTTGTATTCTGATAAATACATCATTCATCTTCTGTTTTATATCTAAAACACTTTCCCCTTGAACATACAGTAACGTATCATCTGCAAATAGTTTAATACTACTTCCCTCTGGACAGAAATTAATTATATCATTATATAATGATATAATAGAAAATACATTGTTAAATCTAACTTTCTGTTTCCTGTTCGTGAGATATGATCTAAACCATTCAAGAAATTTTCCCCGTATACTATAGTGGCATAGTTTATTTAATAGTCTCTCCCTATCTACCATTTCAAAAGCTCGTTTCAGATCGATGAATATGACTCCTATCGTTGTACCTTCGCGTATGGTTTCTTTCCACTTATCAGCTATTGATTGAATTGCTGCTTCACATGAGCAGTTTTTTTTAAAATGCCGATTGATGTTCTATTATTATACAATTATTTTCCAAGAAAGTCTCTACTTGTCTTTTTATTATTATTTCCAACACTTTCTCGTAAACAGGAAGTAAATTAATAGGTCGAAATTCACTTGCATTTTTGGCTTTTGCAACTTTTGGAATAGGCATTACTGTGAAAGTTTTCCAACCCTCTGGGAAACATCCAGCCACAAACGAATCGTTTATAACATCTAAGAATTCCTGTTTTATTACAGGAACGGCTATTTTCAAAGTATCACTACTTATTCGTTCATCAGTGACTTTCTTTATTGGTAATTCCTTAATAATCTGCTCTAATTGTCCTGTATCTATCATTTCAAAGTTTTCTATGAATCCCTTATTCTCTATAACAAAAATGGTCATCTTTGTATTGCCACCATTCGTAGCACCTTGTATAGACTTCATTATATTCTCAATGCTTCTTATGTAATAAAGTTTAAATGCATCCTCCAAATTGCTTACTTCATTTGGGTCTACAATTTCAAAATCTATATTATTAATTTCCAATCCCTTATTTTGTTCACCTCGAATTATTTCTTTTAAAGTTTTCCACATTGCTTTCTGATTTCCCTTATTGAGATCTATCTGATTTTCATAGAATTCCTTTTTTGTTTTCTTTACTAATTTCACTACTGTATTTCTTTCATGTTTAAATTGCATCCAATCTAAATCTGAATGAGTTTCTCTAAATGCCTCATCCCTCCTATTTGCTGCCACTCTTATTTCACCTGAAAACCATTTTTTACCATCCCATACACATTTAGGGCATTTACTACACACATTTACATTTAGGGCATTTACTACACACTAAAATAATTAATTGTCTCTACTCTCAAGATTAGACTCCAAATTTGTCTTTACTAACTTAACAAAATTATCAACTTTGAACATTTTATAATTCCTAGCAAGCAACTCTCTAAAGTATGTCACCCTACTACTCAAATTCAGATCAAGTTTTATCCATGCATGGTCCATTATTTTAGGTTGATGGATCACTTCAACATCTATTTTACTATTTGAAAAATCTATAACTGTCTGGCTATCCCTGGTTACTCTTGTTGCACTGTTCACATGTTGTTTCATTCCTAAGCTCTGCATTTTACTTTGTAGTTTCTTTGAATAAAAAGAATCAGTTTGACAATCTATATTGAAGTCTCCTATCACTATGCATTCATTGTGAGACATACATTCTTCCATAACCTCCTCCAAAAACTGGGTGAATTCACCATCAGATGCACTTGGTGAGTGTATATCGCTACTATCACACCATTGTATCCATGTTTATTATCTCTCCTATAATTGAACAGTTTGCTGTTATCTTCTTAATCATTAACACTTCACTTTTTATGTCCTCCCTCACATATTTCAGTATATACCTCCTGTGTATCTATTCTCCCCGTCACATCTAACTACACTATAGCCACTTAAGTTCACTTCACTATCTTCGATTTCTGCTGTTAATCTTAGTCTCTGACAATAGAAGCACAGCTGGATTAATTTTTTTGATGACCATATTTTCTTTCATCATTATGCGCTATAAGGCTCTGTGCGTTTGTATGCATAATGACATCTTTGTTCTTCTGTTGTTGCTATATTTTTTCCATTTTATCCTCCCATCTTGTTCTTGTCTTCTCTTCATTTAATAATCTCTTGTATGTTGGACATTCTACATTGATGGCTTCGTGTTTGCCATTTATATTCAAATTATTTTTTTCATTTTTTAGCTTACAATTAATACATTGTTTTTTTTATCTTCTTTACAGTCTACTGTTTCATGATTTCCTGTGTATTTGTAGCATGCTACATTTCTCTTACAGTTTCTTGGCATATGAAAGAAACCCCAACATTTAAAACATCAACACTGCGTAATTGTAAACTTTACATTTACGCCAACCAACATTAATTTTCTCTCTTTTCATCATTATCTCTTGTGTAAGCTCACCGACTTCTATAATTATAGACCCTTCATTCTTTGTTGATTTCCTCATGTTTTTTGCATCATTTCCTCTGTCTTTTACAATTCTTTTTACGATCCAAATGCGGCAATCTTTATTTATTTCATCCATTCTATTTTGTTTCTTTATTGTAGATACCAGATCCGCATCACTTGCTTTTATTTCTTCTTCATCAATATCTATTATCTTCAATATTGGTGTAACCTGCTTTGGTTCCACTACTTGGAAATCACCCCAGGTTTTTCTTGTACTTCACTCTTAGTTTTTTTTTTATCTCTTCTCCAGTTTCACATCCCAGGATAACGGCACCATTACCTCTCTTTTTTACTTTTGTGATCCCCACATCCATATTTGTGGTATCAACTTTTTCTTTCACTAGCATTTTATTTTTTTTCACTTTCTTAAACCACTTTTGGTTTCACAACAATTATATTTCCTTCCTTTTCACTTTAACAACTTCCGAAAAAAGTTTCGTTTTTTCCTTCGGTTCTTCTGCCCCTTTTAGTATACTGTTATTCAATCCCGCTATTTCTTGTCTAATGCCTCCGAATTCTTCCTGTATCACTTCCTTAATAATTCTTCTAATGTTATTTCTACATGTTTCCCCATCTTTCATTTCTTTTATCGTTTTTACTCTCCAGTCAATTTTTGCTTCCATGTTCGATGGTCGCCTACCACTGGCACTACCTTCACTAAAGACCTCTCCTGCAGATCCTTTCCTCATTTCTTGTTTTCCTGTTGCTCTCTTCATTTCAGCTTCTTTTGCGAAAATGAAAGAAGCAAAAGGGACACTACACGTCACTAGATCACCATTTCCATCGTGTTTCTTGTGTTTTTCTGCACAACCAGGGTGAAAAAATAATTTTATGCAACTACTTGCTTTGCACCAATTAACTTGCGTTTTTATCGCTTTTTTACACGCAGAACAACGATACTCTTTGTATTCTTCATTCATCGCAGTCGGCAAGTCCCTGCGTCATCACTATTATACGCTAACGCAGCGACGCATAGGCACGTCCGACCTCGGCCGCGCCAATGTTTAGTGACTGAATTGAACACCAAACTTTCCGTTCAGAAAATCAGTACATAACTAAATCTGTGATAATGAAAATAACGGATCAAACGCTCGCCTTTCAACTTGAACATTGTCGAGGGGTCTTTTTTCTACCACAGGCACAGTAGAAATAGAATTGCTTGTTGCGACAACATGTACGGTATAGGTAAGAAACCGACTCTCAACACGTACATTGTCGACCTACTGATCAAATATCCAATTATTTCCTTAGATTAAAAATAAATGTTAAATAATTTAATAATTTTAGTTAATCTAATTTCTCGCGAAAAAGAGAGGGGCCAGAAAAGGGAGTAAAACGCAAAATATGTTCAAAAAATTACGAAATTATTGAAAAAATGACCTAAAACTTCAAAAGCAGAAAATATGACGAAAAAATGCCCAATAAAATTAATATTTTTATTACCAGAGATTCGTGTTCAGGATTTTAATACTAAGAGCAATGCATACTACATAAGGAAAAGAATATGACATGTCATCAAAATCCGGGCCCTGGTAATAACAATATCAACCCAAACGGATAGTTTATTTAAAAATAGTGACTATTCAATGTGAGCTCTAGTACCTTGTGCGCGTTTACACGCTTATACTTAGGGGAGAGTTGGGTAATAAGATACGAATGGGCTAATAAGAAAAATAAAACAATTTAAAAAAATGTAAAGATAGGTCTTCATTGATTTTTTTCAGATTCTTAAATTCATAAACAAAATTACGAGAAAAAATATATCTTATTACCCCTGCTTCTGTAAATATGTTTATTGTATGTACCATTGGTTGATTTTTTAGTTTTTTTCTGGAAACTACGTCCTTTACATGCGTTTGAAAGGGATGAAAATGTGCCTTGTTTCCTTACAAGTTTAATTTTTTTCTTTTACAACATAAGGGAATGCGCTTTGAAAAAAGGACTATGTTGAATTTGCAGTTTTTTATGAAAACATTATTAAAATTGGTTTTATAATATTTTGAAACAATATTGGTGAGTAAGAAGATAATGGAGTCATTGTCAGTGGTGTACCAAGGTAGAATCGAAGCCCCCATGAGTCTCATTCAGTAAGGAACCTCGAAAAAATCACCAAAAATTGTATAAACAATTCAATTTGAAGTTAAATATACTCTAAATATTTATATAACAGTAAAATAAATAATAGCTTTTTTTCTCAACTACAGCANTTACGAAGAAGAGTGGTATTAAACCGCATTATCAAATATTTCACAGTGGCAGCGATAGCGCGCCTGCAGGGTCTGCGGCGCGGGGAGTCCCGGGAGTCTGGGGGCCCCACCGTGGTAAGAAAATTAAAATAAAATAATATGAAAGATAATAATGAAAGATGAGCCCCTCCGTGGCTACGGTGTTAGCGTGCTCGCTCTTCACCAAGTCATCCCGGGTTCAATTCCCGGGTGAAACAAGATAAAATTTGTAGCTTTTCATTTCCACGTCTCAGTTCATATAGCTGTGATGTACGAAAAGTTCACCCTTTGCGGTTGTAACGCAGTTGTAATACTCGGATACAGCAATCTGGATACTATCAAGACGCTGTAAAAATTCACGATGTGTCTAGTGAGTAAACTCACACAAAATCTGAACCTTACTAACACTCGTCATCGTAGTCCTTACGTGGCCGAAACGAAAATACATAATGGAAGATAATAAAATGAAAAATTAATTTAATTATTTTCGTAAATTTTTTTCTCCAACATAAATTATGGTATGTTAAATGAAAATGGGAGACGGGACCGAGATTCGAACTCGGGACCTCGAGCTTAGCGCGCACATGCTCTTACCAACCGCGCCATCCCGTTCGCTTCCCGGGCCCGTCATCCATTTTCATTCAACTTGCGAGACCCAAAGACCTCTGAGGTAGAGACTTCAACATAATTCTTCTTTAAGAGATTTCTTCAACATAAACGAATTTTCGTAGCCAGCTTTATATTGAACATGATATAATTTAAATAAGGTATACATTTATACAATTTGTTGTTACTAATAATTTTGTAAGTATGACAGGAAGTCATGTTTAGTGGGTGCGCATATATTGAGTTGTTCGCTACTCGAGCTCATCGCATCGCAACAATAGCATCGGAAACATCAATGTAGGAATTCTAAGAATCTCCTCTTTCGTGTATCCGGTACCGGCAAATTAGGAAATCAGGCAATGTGGGAAAGGCAGTAGGAAATGACAGTGAGATATATCAAAATGAGCTATAAAGATATAAAGGTTTTCGAGATAAATTGTAAATAGATACAATAAACAAATACATATTGTTTAATGCTGACTGTAATTTCGTATTTTATTTAATGTTTACGTGATAATTGGGTATAATTATATGTCACGAGACCAATTCTTTTAAGAGGGGGGGAGAGCATGAAAAATCTTGCTGGTGGGGATGGAGGCGAATCGTTACCACTAACTTAACAACGTATCAGTAATCAGTGTCAGAACTGGAACCATACGTACATTTATTTATGAGGGTCTACGTAGCTCAAAGAAAAGTTTTCGGTGGTACGAAAAGCAGAACAATGCTGATTTGTTATTCAACTGTGTTCACTCACAGTTATTCACAACACAGCGCATAAAAGGAAAACAAATAATTTTTTGAAGCCAGCGCGGTAAATACCAAAATAGGCTTATTAAAACATTACTAAATAAAACTGAATAATATATGTGAAAACAGGGTGTACCATAATGGTCACCAAAATACGATAATTTTGGAAGGCTTGTACAATAATTTTCATTTAAATTTCTGGCACCACTGTTCATCACTAAACTCGCCTCCACAGCTGACTAAACCAATACTCGCCTCCACAGCTGACTAAACCAATACTCGCCTCCTACAAACAATAGACGTAAATATAAATAAACTCAGCGGCCTCTGTTGTAGGTTGTCCGTGAGAACATGAAACAGAAGATAGTGTAAGGTGTCGCTCTCTCTCTCGCACACCCACTCGGTGGAGGGGAGGGAAAGTACGCACTGGCTTGTGCGCAGCAGTCAGAGAGGGGAATCGAGTTCCCCATCCAAGTCAATGTGCGAGAGTATCAGAGACACCGAACTTCTTTTTCCTCTTCGGACAACCGCTACATAAAATTCCTGAGTCTATTTATATTTGTCTATGCTACAAATTTCTCAACAATTATCGTCAGGGGCGCACCCACGGGGGGGTGGCACTTACGAGGCTGAAACCCCTCCCCTCAAGTACCAATTTAAGAATTATTCTATTAAACGAAAAAAAAATGAACTCTACCAAATAGAAACTACATATAGCATAATTTTATGATCGAAATTGATTTGTAGACATATATAAAGGTTATGCAAACTCTCGGGCTTCGAGTAAACTAGTTTGTTTCCATGCTGCTCTAGTACTGGACGGTTTATCATAATCAGGGTTAAATATAAGTACTTAATTCAATTGTTAGTAGTTATTATGGCATTAGCATGAATGATTGTGTACTCACACGAAAAATCCGATCAAAATTCGTGAGAAAAAATATATGAAGATACGTAATTAAAGAGAACCAAATCTGCTCTCTTCTAGAATAATGTCTCTGGGCGTATTAAAAACCTTTTTGAAACACGATTTAACTGCCGTTTGAACGGAAACATAAGCTGCAATCTGTGGGTCATACCAGATTCCATCGTCCAGTGACCGATACGTCATGAAAACATTTGAACATGATAGTCCCTACGGGAATTGAAAATAACCCTAGGCAGCTGTTGACTTCGCGGTGTTGAGTATTAGGCGAAGTAGCCCACATGTGGACAGAGATATCTTTCCACGCGTGTGGAAAGGGAAAGGTCCAGCAAAGCGATCATGTTCGCAGAAATGAAGTGGCGATCATACCTTTTTTTAATGGGACTTTAGGGCTCGCCAAAGCCAAGGTCATTAGAACCCTTACGATCATGCCGACTACTGGGCTGCTTCAATTTACTGAATGCAGGGTGTTCGTTCTTTTCGTGAAGATAATTCGTGTAGTAAAACTTCTAAAAATACAATTAACCATGAAACGGGTATTAAACGATTATTTTAGAAAAACTAATACAATTAATATTGTTGATGTAGATGGTGAAGGGAGAGAAAAAAAAACAATCACACTTGGATGCGGGAAGTCTGATTATTGACGAAGACGCGATTATTGATATATACCCTAGGTAGCTGTTGACTTCGCGGCGAGTTCTAATTTAATTCAATCAACCTCCAGGTTTGTAGCCCAGAGTATTATACTAGAGTATTTAGTCTAGAGACTAAAAGTGATTATTGTACATCAATTTATATATTACAAAAAACTTTTACAAAATACCATACAAAAAGATTAAATTAGTAGGTCAATTAGTTGAAGTACTGATGATAATAAAAAAATTTTTTTTGATCTTATCTCGAATCCAATTTGTTTGCCTCGATTCCAAATTTGTTTCCGATTCCTGAAAACTCAATGATCTCAGAATAATGATCAATAGCAAATTGTCAAATGTGGCGAGTGAATAAACACATGATCTCCGCTTGATTACGAATTGGCAGAAGGTAGCCTAACGAACCTACGGATGAAAATTAATTTATGTCTAGCGTTACTGTAGAACAACAATCAATGCGTAATATTTATTCGAGGAAATAAGTCTTTTAAAAATGTATTTGACTCCTTTGTTGAGACTGGTAGTCACAATACATCACACAATCTACAATACGATAAGAAAAATGTGATTTACTGAATAATCGATCATAGATTTTCTTTCTAATAAGGTGCTTTTTTTCTAGAAAGAGCGTTTCCTTTCCAAGAAAGTTCTTTTCACTCGGTATATTTAAATTGTCTTTCTGTTCCACATCGACTGGCCTTTTCGATCGCCTGTTATGATAAGACTCGGATCTTTAGGTTTTTANAGCCCTCCCCCCCCCATAAAAATAATGGGAGCGCCCCTGATTATCGTTAATGCAGAACGACGGAAAACTATATAGGTTTCCAACATTCCGAGGAATCTGTCACGTAAACTAATAAAGAAACCCTTCTGCGTTTGAAAGACGCGAAGTTTCCACAAACATTTACGCTAATTGTCATGAGTGCAGTTACTGCAGAACGAACGTTCAAAGAATATTCATGGACATAGTGCATGGCAGAACAGTTTGCACTAATGCTGTGCCATGTGCCTAGCATACATTTTGCACCAACTTTTCTTTACTGGGTAACCCTTAAAAATTACGTTTTTGAAATAATTCGTATTTAAGCTCAATTTCTACTTAGTGCGTTCCCGCTATCAAGCCTATTCACTGCTTCAGATTTACTCCATATAATTTCAACGGTAATTCACATGAAATCGAAAACTTTTCGGCGTTCCATCTAAAGCTATAATATGAATGAAATTATACTAATTCTTTGGAATTAAGAGCAAGGACTGAAGTGGGAATATTGAAACAATGTTGGATATCGAAAATAAGGTATCTGATTATTTTACAAAAAGCGCGGACAGAGAAATATAATACCGCGGAAACACCCGAAAATTTTAGATTTCAATGGTCGATACGTCGTAATCAATATTTTTTTCCGATCATCCATGGATCGTAGAATATTATTATTACACTTTTACAAGAGAAATAAGTTATTTCCATAATTAATTTACTGTGTTTATTAAGTTCCATTATCCCAATTTTAAGACTCGTTACATATGTGAAGATTGTTTAGTGATGGTTTGGTATTTTTCACGCACATACCTTTTGAGATATTTCACGTTTTTGTGCAACATCACTAAAATTGTTACTTTTCATATTTTTTAAGAAATAAGACATTATCCACAAAAAATCTCGAATGTGAGTGTTGACTTCAACTCCAACATTTGACCTGGATGATGTTAAATTTTTATTTTATTTTGTCAAATGTTGATATAGTTTTTAAGTTATGAATAATAAACTTGGCTAAATAATGCACTGGACATTGTTTCCAGAACTATTTATACCCCTTTAATAAGCTTTTTGTTCTTAAGTAATAACATATCATCAGAGGTTACAGCAAACCTCTAGAAAGTACAAAATCGCTTTGTGCACCCATTCAGTATGGTCTCTTGCATAAATCTGAGTCTCTAAAAAAACAAACCTGTTTTCAACTCCCACAATACAGTGGATCTAGGAGAAAAAATAATTCGTGACCAATTCCTTTTGGTCATTTCCCCATGGATTGACCCACAGGAGAGGTAAAAAAAAATCCATAACATAGTGGTGTCAAGTGTACAGTAACATTTCGATTTTATATTTCAAATTTCTGAATATACAATAATTACAATCATTTATTCCGAAGCCGTTGCTTTCCAATTGATAAATCAACAACAGCAGCAAACTGGAAAGACCAATGAATTATTATATATATTTATATATATAATATATTCTATTTATAAGGAAAACTTTATATTACTTCTAGTATCACATAAATATAAGTAGCAATAACATACAGAGTTCCATATTGGCACAAATATACAATGTGTTGTTCAATAACTTTCCCCAAACTTTAATAAACATGCATGAACTATTCAAACACATAACATCTTACAATGAAATAGAGTACTTAACCAAAAGCATGATAAACACAACAACTGGAATACAATCCCTCTGTGACACTTTACAACCAATACAGGTTTCTTTTCTATCTTAAAAATGTAACAATCACCAATAGTTTTCCCCTCAAGTCAAAGTAGTCGCTATTATAATATTAAAACTTAACAACTTCACAAAATAGCTTTCATTAAATCAATTGCATTGATGAATTCAGAGGTTTGCATCAGAAGTCAATTGAGTGATATCATACTTTTTCTAACAACAAAATATAGCTTGAAGATATTACATAAATCTACTTTATATTCAGATTCATGATTTGGGGGAAATGCTTCACTTAAAACTACAAAAACACGAAAAATTATTAGCAATGAAGGTCACAGATGCAATAAAAACACAAGAAAATAACACAGGCACACAAAAAGTAAAAAAAGTTGAAATCCAGAAGGTAGACTCTACTACCCCTATGTATTTCGGGGCACTGAAACCAATTATGACTAAAAAATACTTAATTTATCCATTATCCAATTTTCCTTTAGCAACCCCCTACAGCCCCAACGGGGGTGGGGTTTCGTTTTTCATGAAAATTTAAAATATATGTATATTGTCAGATTTTTGGTGAACTGAACCTGAATATAATGATAAAAACTGATTTGAACTACCCAATGACCATTGGGGGTTGAAATTTCGCTTCCAAAATACCTGAGGATATACATAAGTTTTAAATTTTCAGAAGAAGCAAAATTTCAACCCCCAATGGTTATTAGGTAGTTCAAATCAGTTTTTATCATTATATCCAGGTTCAGTTCACCAAAATACCTGAAAATATACATATATTTTAAATTTTCATGAAAAATGAAATCTCAACCCCCATTGGGGCTGTAGGGGGTTGCTAAAGGAAAATTGGATAATTAAATTTTTTTATAGTTGTCATCGGTTTCAGCGCCCCAAAATACATAGGGCTAGTAGGGTCCACCTTCTGGTTTTTGACTTTTTTTTCTTTTTATGTGCCTGTGTAATTAATTGCACACAAAATTTTCCACATGATTAAAATATAAAATGATTTTTTCGCACTCAAGAATTTTCACACTCCCCATTAGACTGTTGAACCTATTTTCCACAAAATTAACTGTTTCTCATTGGCCACCAAATATTAGAACAAATATAGTCCATTATAATAAATATAAGTATTAAAAAATCTGTATGATGTGATGGAGGAAACGGATATTCATAGATTAGTAAGTCAGCTGCAAGATATTAGTGTTTTAGACTTCCATTATACACACATTCTTTAATAATACATATTAAATATGTATTTTCACTATCAAGAGTTTCAAATATCATTAGGCAAACAAGTTGAACAAAATGTCGATAACATTTCCAAGATAGTGAGAAATTTAGTGACTGCAAATATGAAAAAGAAATTAAAAGCCCATAGAACATAATACTCAAAAATTGTTTTTTGCTACATGGAATGAACACAATGAAACAAGGGCAAATATTCACAAATTTGGCAATTCTTTTGTAATTCACCATTTGCATTCTGCAACATAGTAAATAGTCTGATGATGGCAATTGTGGCAGTATTTTTGAGTTCTGCTGCTTTGCAAAAATATGACATTGAACTAAACAATGAAGCAACCATTTGATCCAATAAGACTTATTACAAAAGCAATCAAGAAAACAGTGTTCATAGACATTCATACCTATGTCTGAGGATCAAATTTTTACATTAACCTCTTAATTTCTGTTGAGGATGGAACACAAAATAGACGGGAATGACAATTGCAAATTTTCTATTTTCTCACATCCTTTTCACATTGGAACTGAAATGAATAAACTTTCATGGATGTAAGGATAAACACAATGATTTAAGATTATACAACGTTATTCTTTCCATCCAACACGAAGGTCTTTGCCAGTCCAATTTAAAAAAATAAAGACTGATACATTTCAATTTAATAACCCATCAAAATCTGCTCTTTTGACAACAACTCATTTACTTAGCACTTTTAGATTATGATGCACATTAAGTTTTTATTTCACAATTTATTTTTAGACTGTTTTAGATAATAATAATTTCCTTAAATGCTGGGGGGAAAATGAATGAAAGACACAAAAAAAAAATTTGTGTTGAAATATATGATTGAGAAAGAATGTTCCAAATTATTCATAAGGATTGAAACAATCCTACAACCCAAATTTTGCAGTATATTAGAAAAAAAACTTTCTGCATTTTTAACAGGTAATTATAGTACAAACTTGGAATGCAAACTATCAATCCAAGTATCAGTGTATCAAGAATTAAGTCCTCTTCAAGATTTTCAAATATCCACCAGGGATAGACATTTCAGCTTGCAGTACAATCATAAATTCCTTAACACGGTATCCTTAACAAGAAAGGACAAGTACCTATCTCCTGAACCATTTTACTAAGTTAACTCTTAGCATAAGATATTGTAACTTTTCTATCAGTCACAGACTTTCATTATATTTGGTAGATATGAACTATATATTAATAAGGTAAATTTGGTTAATGTGAAAAAAATAATACAGAAAACTATCATAAAAATAAGCTAGAAAAGTGTCAAAAAATTTACCTACTCTACTGGCCTTCATAAATATTACAGAAAATTTTCAAATATGGGATGATTAACACAAAATTGATAAGGAAATGGTGTACATGAAGTACATTGGCAGACATGAGGATCAATATTTTGTCCAACTACACAAGAATAAACATTTTGAAGCACCATTAGAAAATTTTGAAATACATCCCGACACAAAAACTTAAGTGGGGTGTGTGGTCAACAAATGGTTACAATATTTTATAGTGACGTAACTCATAACACAGTGTAACGTACCTACAAACAAAAATCTACAAAAAACCCACGGAGAAAAATAATGTTGAATTCAATCAACACTTTAAATTTGTGTTCTTCAAATGATCTCGGAAAACAAGATGTTCTCATCCATCACATCAGCAAAATATAAAAATAGAAAAGCATTTTATTACAATTACTCAAATTTCAATCAATATCTTCAATGGAAAGAAATAATAATACATGGAATTAAAAAGTATGATACAAAATATATATATTTTTTAATCTGTGCAATGTGAAACTTCTCAATAAAATAAAATTTAAAAGATGAATAAGCTAATGGAAATACTAAATTTTCTTGAGAGAAATTGGTCACAATTCTATACAGAGCAAGGGACAAAGATAAATCAGTGAATCAAAATTTAGTACAAACAAACTGAAATCAGCCCAGATATTTTAGGAAAAGTAACTGGTTTTATAAAACAAAGATATCAACCACACATTTTGAGAATACATACTTGCAAACAAGGAATGAATATAATCCATATACTTTCAATATTTGTTCCTGAAAGTAACTTAAAAGTGCCGAAGAACTAAGATATACAAGTAAATACACACAATGCACAATTGAATGACATTAAAATAAATTGTAAAGAGTATTAAATTATAATAAAATGCCAGATAAAAATATAAATTTAAAAATTGCATTAAAAGAAGAGTTGAATCAAAACTCACAAGTACAACATGCAATACCTATAATATGCATAGTATAACATTTCTTTTAATTAACACATCATATACATGTAAAAAACACTTCTTTGGTAGAACATTGTGAATAAATAAGTTACATCATTCATTCAAGATAATTTGATACATTAGACAAGCATTCATTGAATCTCAAGGAGAAAATTACTTTGTGGCAAAAGAGTGGTCTTCATTAAAGTATCAGGGGTATGTTTTACAATGTCAACCAGACAGCCAAGATGTCCTTAAGCATATAGACAATCAACAAAATGAAAGGAGGAAAAATTCTCTTCACAAGCCGAAATATTAATGTGTCATTATTTCTCTTTGGAGAATTGGCAATCTAAGTTACTAACTTAACATTATAGTTTACATTTTTCCCTCCCTGGCTTTTGATAGATTTCAGTATCTCCAAGAATGTCGCACTCTCTCATCAAGAGTATGTGAATTAATGCTAATATATTTGTCATCCAAGTGGTGAAGAAGTTGATTGTTTTATTTGATTTTCCAAGAGTACTCCTAACAACACACTAATTAATGATAAAATCATAACTATACACTAGTATATTCAAAATCCTCTCGTAAAGCTGAGTTTCTACTTAATAATATATACAGTGAAATTTCCCTTAACAGACACTTTTTGAGGTTACATTAGTGTCCATCACACAGAAGTTCCACTGCACTATATCTACAATGAAGACTCCCACAACTCAGCAGTTTTGTTTAAATTCTGTCTGCAAATTAGTCAATGAGAAAGAAGAAAAATAATGGCACGATAAGAAAAATATTTTGATAATTCAAAGCTCACATTCACTTCCTCATTACTGGCTGAAATGTAGAAAAAGACATAATATAAAACTTTCAGGCAAAAAGTTGGAGAGTTACTTAGGACTTAGAGAACACAAATGATACTCACTATTTTTTGCAGACTTTTACAAAATTGATCACACAAATTGAAAAGGCTCTTATAAATTTTGGCTCAAGTGACAAAAAGAGTAACAGATGACATACTTAAATGTCTAATGCCACAAAAATCTTTCTCCCACACACATCATATTTTAAGTTCATAGTTTCACTTCATAGTTTTAAGCTTCTATATTGTCAACTATTCTCAGGAACAATGCTCAAGCTTCTGCTCCCGTATGAAAAGGTACAAAAGAACAATTATTTTCATAATTTAAAAACCATCAACAATTAATTCTTCCAATACAATACTGCACATTCATATGGCATTGTAAAAAAATCCCCCTTCATCTCTGAATAAACACCACAGGTTATATGAAATAAAAATATATGTACTTGAGAATTCAAACAAATAACATAATCAACAAAACAAACTTGACAGAAGACTGAATTAATCATACTCATACATATTAACACAAAAGGTATATAACAAAAATGTATAAAAACAATAATCATAATCATTTAAGCCAATATGGTACGTCTGTATAGTGACCAATATGAATTTATTACTGGCTCTAGCAAATGCTAGGAGAGTCAGTCAACATTTGGAAGCAGTCTCGTGGTGAAAAACAAAATAGTAGTAATATTACTGTCAGCTTTGATTATATTGCTCCCAATAACCTGGTTCACAAGGAGAACTATGTCTAACTGGTCCATTTGGCTGTGCCAGAGAACTACTTGGTCGCATTGATGGTGGCAAAATGTTTGTAGGCGCGGCAACAGATTTTCCAGTCTGATCTGCAATAAAAAGATTTTGTACAAACAGTAAAAAAACAAAATATTCATAATATGTGATCAAGATTATTCTCATAAAGATCTATAAATCATGACTCTTACACATCTATAATTTCAAAATTTAATTTGTGATCACAGTGGGGTCCCAGAAATCATACTTCTGGCATTCATGATGCCATACAAAATCGGGCAAAGGGAAGACATTCTGGTGGTCATAAGTCAATATGATATTGTAGATTGGCTTTAACAGCAAGTTTCCCAAGTTTCCCACTTTTCCCACAGCACATGCTGGAGTACCCTTTGGAGTAAAACATCTTCCCAAATCCAACCCCCCACCCTAGCATTTTATCAACATTGTCAATATTTTCTCCTCCCATCATCAAATAAATAACAAGCAAATGTTTGGAAAGATAAATACTAAAAGAACCTTGGCGTAAAGGAATACCACGAGTTCTCAATCAGTGATTTTAAATAGATGCATTAAAATGCTTGTTGAGGTGCACAATTCCCAATTATTGTTGCTTATCTTGAAGTTCTCAAATATAGTGCAAATACGACTTTCAAAGGTACATATTGGATGAAAAAACATTGCACTACACTTGGGCCAATACGGTAACCGACTGTCCTGGTAGGAATGTGACAATACCCAGCCAAGTCAAGTCATGATCACTGTATTGGTATAAGGCTCTAATAGTTCTGCCATTTAATAGTTATGATATTAAAATAATCATAGTTTTGGACAGGCAGTGCAGTTTTGAAATGTGTCAGTCCAAAAAGTCAGAATAAGTACTTATAAACATCATGAACAATTTTTTACATATGAAAGAAAGATCATGCGAAGTCAATGGCTGTTACTGAACATTATTCCAGCATTATCATACACAGAACAGAGAAGAGACTGGAACTCATTAAAAGAATAGCTTATCTTTTCAAAATTAAGCATGAAAAATTCCTTCCAATTCAATTTTATATCTACCCACACCATATACTAAGTATTTGTCTACGAGTCTATACCTTGGGATGACATTCTTTTGGTAAGTAAAATAAAATTACTTACCTCCAATCGGAGGAGGAGGTGGAAGTGGAGGAGGGGGTGGAGGCACTTTACCTCCACGACGAACCAAAAGCCTCACGGACGGACCACCGTTACGAATTATTTCTATTGCTTCACCATGAGTCATATTTTTTGTATTTATTCCATTAATTTCAATAATTTGATCACCAATCTGTAATATATAATTTATCATAAACAAGGAACAGAAAAAATTAGTTTTTCCACATCACAATATATACACCAGAAACAACAAAATCCTCACCAAACAATAAAGAGGGAATCTATAGCTTGGGAGATTTAAAGGATCTAAAGGGAAGTTTGGGATAACCTACAGAAATAATATAACAAAATGCATATACGTAAATAGGAAAAAAATATATGTGCTGATAAAGTGTAACATGCAGTGTAACATATTTATTATATTTCTCAGTAAACAGTCCAGGCTAGAAATCAAAGGTCCAAAAATTCGCAAGAAAAATTTCACAGTAGTATTTTTTGAATGGAATTTTTTTCGTATCTATTTAATTTAAAGTTTATTTTGCACATACATTTGATGGGATGTATTGTGTGTGCTATGTTGTCTTTTCATGGGGCTTATTGAGTCTTGTGTTGCTATCAGCACCTACGTTTCTGCATCGGAAATGATGAATTTAGTATTATCTTCTGAAGGATCAGATAACAGAAAAATAACTGATTAGCAAAATATGGTTTTGAGTGATTAACCATTTGGACTTCCCTCGAGTTAACCATACATGTTACCAATAAATCTGATATTACACTTTATTTATTCGCAATATTCAATTCAAGTATTTATGATGATAATGCAGCATTTCAATAAATTACCAACTACAGTCCATGCCAGTTAAGAAATATCTCGACATCTCCACAAACCCTTAACCCTTTCTTTGAGTTTTTTTGACAGGTTTCTGTACACTAATTACAGACATGAGAAGATGTACCTACTTCACCTCAAACAGGTCAAAACCTTGTCCCACTCCACCCCCAAAAGTCTGGCTATGCATTTGTTTCTGACAATAAAAAATAATAGGTGTAATGGGATATTCCGTTGCAATCCTACTTGTGCTTTGCTCAGAGCCTCTGAAATTGGAGGATAGAACTAGTAATCATAGCCAAGAAAAATTTGTGTAAGTGAAAAATTAATTTCAAATAGTCAAACTTACACAATATTTTTTAAAAAAATTGATCAGTGAAGTAATATCAACTCAGGAATCATGGTACCATCAGGAATCATAGAACTATTACCAACAATATTAGCAGTTACTGCTGAGTAGTAAAGATGACAAGCTTTGAAAGTTAAGAATCAGAACTATGATTACTTATATTAACAATTAAAGTAGTATTTTCAACAAAAAAAATTATTTCTGAGGTAATTTTGCACTGAACCATGAGCATCATATGAGAATCTTGCATCATAATAATATAACAAAACATTGAAACAAGATTAAATGAAGAAAATACATCAAATGTATTACCTTTAATCTATTATCCATGGCAGCAGGACCATTTTCTGCAATCTGCAGAACGAAGAGAGGCATATTTTGAAACTCTCTTCCTCCTCTGATACTGAAACCAAATCCTCTGGTACCTCTACTCAGTTCCACAGCATGATACTGCTCGTCATCTCCCATAGCTTCTTCTTCCTAGTTGTACATAACAAAATGGATCCACTTTATATGAATTAGAATTATATATTTATAATTTATTGCCCCCCAAAAAAACCTATTAAAACTGCATATAACTATGTTCAGGATAAGAAACGACTCTCCTCTTCAAAAGCAAACAAGGGACTATACCCAATATTCAAATCAAAAATCCCAAAGGAAAACATGAGACAATCTGGGTTTAGGATGGTCATAAAAATTACAAAAATTTATAAGAAAATCTTAGGATGACATCATCAATAACAATTATGACAACAAAAAGTTTATGCAGTGAGATAAGTTCACAAAACAAGAGAGGAAAACATACAGACAGGTTGTACGACACTTAAAATGAATCATCCAGCTACACCAAAGAAATGACTTGGTTGATGAAAACACACTGACTGAAATTATCAAAATACATGTTAAGAAGCTCACTGTGTATGCCAAAAGTTGGGGTTGATACAAAGAGAGTGAGGAAAGAAAATTACAAAAATAGATTGTTTCATATTTCTCTTATAATAAGTTCTACAGCAGACTAAGCAGTTCTGCTATGAACAATCCAGATGCAGGACCAACAATAGAAGCATATTTCTGGTATACAATGTATAAAATTTTTGAAGTTACTTCCAACATTGATTATTTGAAGAATATCTTGAAAGTCACCTCATTTTATGTGGAAAAGCAAAGATGTTTGAAACAGTATTCCATCAACGAACAGTTCAAAGTAATTAATTTCAATAGAAATTGGAAAGATATAAAAATTAAGTCAATGTGCACATTTATAGGTATAAGTATTGAGACAGTTAGGGTGGGTATGGTATTAATTTTCCCACTGTGTGCTGAACGATGAAATAAGTGGTTCGCATGATGAAGTGCGGCATTGTCACGTTTCACCGCCATAATCTTGAGTAGCTAGACATAATTTTACTTGTAATTTAATATCTCATTTCAGACCCCATAACTTACGATTTTCATAGTGTTTTCATACTTTTTCAACAAGTTTTAACAAATTCCATCACTTGCTTATTCAGTTTTTTCATAGATAAATTTCAAAATTTATGAAATCCCGCAAGAGACTATGTTTAATTAAAATTGCAATAACTACTTTCGTGGTCATGAAACTTTGTCCACTTGTTAACAGTAATAATATCAATATGTTTCCAAAATGTAAATAAAATCTAGCATTTTTGAATTCATGTGAAGTATTAAGCAAATTAATATAATAATTACCTTCTGAGAAACTGATGCAGTACTTGAAGTATCATCTACAACAAAAGAAAATAAGCATTAAGTACGAAAGCAAGATAGATGTATTAAACAACTAAAAAGTCAAACAGTTTCACAAGTTTCAGCCCGTAGGTACCCAAGGGATTCGCAGAAGATAGCGCTCTGCAATTTCACTAGGAGAGCTAGAGCCCTGCATTAGGAGGAGCAGATGTGGCCAGCATCTTTCTCCGGCTGGTTTGGCCCCAGGATAGACCTGATACTCATATTACAGCAGGTTGAGGAGGCCAGGGAGTTAGTCTGGATGTTGTGGTGCAATGAAAAATTCCCACCCCACCAGAGGTCAAACCCCAGCGATCCAACCAGCACATCAGTGCTCTACCCACTGAGCCATGCTGACTCCATTAAATAATTACACAGAAAACAAAAGAAACACCACTCACCTAATGGAGGACCAATGGTCAAAGTAACAGTGTAACCAGAATCTTTAATTAAATTAACAATATCCCCATGGTGCATATTCATAATATCTATATGATTTACTGCAAGAATCCTATCACCAACATGTAACTGGCCACACCTTTCAGCAGGACTTCCTTCAATAATACGTCCTAAAAATTAAAAATAAAAGTTAACACACAACTAATAAACCTTTAATAAGTCAAAATTATTAATATTAATAAATTATAACCATTACATAGCAATCTTATCTTATCCCCCAAATGATACAAAATGTCAAAATACAGAAAAAAGATTTCTCTTTCATGGTCCACAGTACTCTAGAACTGATATGTTCTAGAGTGGTGTAGAAAATTGGTAACAATTGTTTTGTACAAGAGAGAGGTATAAAGTTACATGAATGCTGTTGAGATTGGAGTAATTTTGTAAGCATGGCTTTTAGTACCAGTGATAATGAACTCTTGCTCCACATTCTTAAACCACTTGGCTGTTGATGAGGTACTGTGGGGATGAAGGTAAAGGCTGGAAAATAAAGATGTACAACACAAAAACCCTCCAAATAATCCCACCTACCCATGTGCTTTGTTTATCATGCAAATGAGCCGCTGAGTTTTCAACTAAAAGAGGTGTTAAGTAGTTATTTTTATGATTATTTTTGATTGAAGGTTATAGTATATATTGCCAGGAATCTATGAATAAAAAATTCAGCAGAGTCAACTGACAGAGGGTTGAATAACAGATAATGGAAATATAAATATGCATCCTGGTCGACGCTACGGAGGGAAATAACGACAAATTGGGGAAAAAAATGGAGAAGTTTATAATGCAAAGGAACTTAATGTCACACGATACCTTCAGTGCATATATCTATCTTGGCTCAAGAGGAATGTCCATTATAGATTTAACACTATAACAGATAAAACATCACATCAACTGTGCCACTCATGATTTCAGAAGCTACATCAAAGAGTTTTCCATTATCACAGCCTATCTCTCAATACCAAAATTGCTATCTACCATGCTATTATAGTCCCAACACTGCTATATGGCTGTGAAACTTGAACCACCTATGCCAGACATATTAGAACTCTAGAGAAAACGACGCAGACACATCTGAGGCAAATAATGAAGGTCTGGTGGTTCCACCGCATGTCCAACTGAAGTTTTAACAAAGGCAAACTTATTGCCAGTGGAGGTCTTAATTACCAAAGCACATCTTAGATGGAATGGACATGTAATGAGAATGAATGACAGCAGCATCCCTAAACTCATTATGTACGTGGAGTTTGCAGAGGGAATGAGACGGCTTGGTCGTCCCCACCTTAGACATAAAGATCTGACTCACGAAGCCTTGAAAAGCATGAACTCAGTGAGTGGATGGGAGGATACTGCACTGAACCATCCAGAATGGAAGAAAGTGGTTGCCAAATATAATGGCCCAAGGAAGCAAACATAGGGCAGTCCCCTACCTGGCCACTTACAATGCCCTGATTGTCACCATGTGATTACCTCCCACATCGGACTTTACAGCCACAAACGAGTGCATCAAAATAAAAGAACATGAACTTTGTAAAATTTGTAAACAGTAAGATTTAATGTACATGTAATTAATGTATACTCGGAAATGGATAATCTTAACAAATAGATGGACAAACAATGAAATAAAAGAAGCAATAAAATTATAAGATAGCAATACAGCAGGCTAAGGAGTACAGCTGGAGGAATTATATAGAACGAACCATGTCAAGAAATTGTTGGGAATTTCCCTACAAATTAAGTGCCAACAAAATCAAACAAAAGGACCTCTGGTGTAGTATGATGTTCTTGGGAGAATGCTACAATTGTGGAAACAAGTTGGGGAACAGATACTGAATGGGTTATTTCCTGACAGATTGATTTTGAACTGCTGTGTGAAATGGGACAATATGAGGAAATGTCAAGGGATTAATAGTAAAAAGTCTGCGCAAAAGGAAGAGTCAGTATATAATTGTATATCGCATGAGATCATTCAAGGAAGTATGGGGGCATGTGTAGGTAGGTTGTTAAAAAAGTATAATGAGTATGTATGAACAGTGCATTTTCCAATACAATTGAAAAATGTCAAGGTACGAGAATTCTTGAAGGATTGGAAAAATAGATGCAATCACATGACCAATATCCCAAGTACCAATGTGCGGGAAGATTCTGAACAAATGGGTTACAGAAAAATTGAATAAATATTTGGAAGAACATAATTGCTTAGAGGAACATCAGTATGACATTCGGTGAGGTAAAAGAACTTATGATGCTATAGAACAACTACTAAAATATGTTAAAATAAGAAATACTGGTATCTGCAATGGTGACCCGTGTGGAAACACAATGTATACCTCCCTTAATCAGTGCCTCATGTCATTGTGACAGGCTACATAATTATGTGACATGCATATAATGTGATAAGACACAATGTAAAAGTGATTTTAAACGAAAAGCTGAGAAGGGCAATAGCTTTTTTATCACTAATTTGTTAATGGTTTATGCACAGCATGACCTCACCTATACAGGTAAACATGTTAACAATATTGAAAATTCAAATTTTAATAACACTGAAGAATTAAAACAAAGTTTTTATTTGGTATCAATATTAGTTAAGACGAGTTAGCTGAAGATATATCACACCGAAATAATATTGATAAAGATAATTTCAAAATTGATTTCATTTACAAAGTAAAAAACAAAAACATTAGACGGCTTAATTCAGACAAGTCCAAATACAGTTCTATTAAAATGTGTTGAAGTTAATCAGTTTCTGAAAATCAAAAGAAGTACTGATCATGAAACTACTGATTCAACCAAGTGTGAGACTTATAGACACAAATTAAGTAACATCAAGTCTAGTGACTATCTTATTGAACCAATCTCAAATCCTCTCAGCTTTCAAACAGATAGAAAAGGATTACATCAACTAAAAGTTATATTAAGAATTCTTTGGACCCTATGACTACAGCCAAGAACACAACATCACCAGCAGACATACCAATTATACCCTGTAAATAACTTTTCTTTTGTACCACATACTAAGTTCTGTTTAATTGCAAATTTTATATCTCTATTTCTATTGACATTGACAATCTTAATTCCCAATTAAGTAATTTGTGTTACGCATTCCAAATCTTAGTTAACGCAGTTAGTCAACGTATTTCCCGTTGCGTTTATTTTGCAAACGTTTACTCCCATTTACGTTACGGCATTACCTTCTGGGGTAATTCCGGTCAGAGTATTCAAACTTTCAGAATTCAGAAGAGGATAGTTCGGATAATTTGTAAATCTCACCCCCGAAACTCTTGTAAACCTTTATTCAAGGAATTAAATATCTTAACACTTCCCTGCATTTATATTTATGAAACGGTCGTGTTTGTTAAGACCGAATTACTGAAGTGCCACCCTTGCTTTATACGAAACAGTCTCGTTCACGAACACTATACACGCAATAGTAGTAATATTCATCGCCCTAGAGTGTCAACCACTCTTTGCCAAAAGGGACCATACCATTCGGGAATCGTTCTATATAATTCCCTGCCCAAGAATATAAAAGATATTATGAAATTGAATATCTTCAAATCCGCGGTTAAAAACTACCTCCTGCACCAGTGCTTCTACACTGTAAAAGAATTTATTGATTTTAACAAAAGTTAAATTCGTCTTGTGCTTTATCACGCCATTGCTGTAGTACTTTTTAAACAACTTATAACAATTTCAAAAACTATTTTCTTGCATGATTGTGTTGTCTTATGGCTCATATTAATTTAGTTTTATGTGTACTCAACTTTGGCACGGTTGTGTACATAAATTCTGTAGCCCCATCCTGGCCCGGGTTTTTCTCCGTTTTTCCTTCGGGTAGAGGCGGATTTATCATACAGGTTCTCTAGGCTTTGTCTAGGGGCGGGTCTATTGTAACAATAAATCGTGAATTTAGTGTTATTTCAATTCTTATGATTTTTAAACACTATACTCAGAATAATCTATAGTTCGATAATAACTTGTACATGTAATTTTTTGCTTAAAATTACAAACATATTGACATTCTATTAGTATTATAACTCGCAGCCAACTTTTTATCTTATCTAGGAACTTTTGCTGAAATTTTTGAATCCGCCTCTGCCTAAGGGCCCTTGATTGGAATTGATGGGATGGTCCCTTGCTTGCTTCCGGAGAGTAAATTAGTTTTTTTTTCCTCCACGTGGTCATACGCAGTTTGTACTGTTTTTTTACAATAAATTTATTATTATTATAGTAAGCAGTATATGATAATATAGCAGAAATTGAAGAAACAGTTCAAGATGAAGTAACCTGTGATGATATAAATATATTAAATAACTATTTGCAAGGAAGTAAGAAGTAAATTATTTATATTAACAAAAGAAGACTGAATTAGGATTTCTAATTGAGGCAAGTTGACATTTAAAGTTAAACTATCCATGAAGGTGCCCAAGGGGTTTGCAATTACTTGACCTCGGCACTAGGAGGAGGAGATGTGGTCAGCATCTCGCTCCGACTGGTTTGACCCCAGGATAGATTCAAGGACTCTAATGACCTTAACATTGGCAAGCCCTAAAGCCCCAAAAGAAAAAAAATATGAAACTATTCAAGTGGGAAGATTGAGTATTTTGTTTTCATCCATTTTAATTAATGATTCACATTACATTCATATATGTGCAATATATTAATGTCATGACCTCCCAAAACCTGAGTTTGTTGTGTGTCTAAAGGAGTTTTACTTAATAATAAAGTCTTAAGAACCATGTTATCTTTGGTGATTTTAACATAGATCTTGTAGATCTTAACAGTATACAACAAGAATTTTTGTGCAATTTTTTAGAAAATGGTTATGTTCCTGTTTTATTTAATTACCAGACCATCTGACAGAGGTACAGGTAAAGGAACCTTCATTGACAACATATTTGTCAAGTCTGATATGCTGAAATATCAAACAATAAGATTAGGTACAGCTTAGCTTGATTATTATCCATTGTTTATGAATATTGAAGGTGAGATACTAAATAAACGCAGACAGGATACTTACAGTAAAATAAACTATAAAAAGTTGAAACTAGTTGCTAGCAAAACTAATTGGAAAGTTGTAATGGATATATTACTCAAGCAGTTGACTGAAAATAGAATAAGATATGTAGCTTTTGCAAATGACCTTGCAATTTTCATACCAGGGACTAGCCGACGAGAACTCGGAAAAATTGTCAAAGAGTGATAAATGACATTGAAAAGTAATGTGAAAAAATGCGATTATGATTGTCAGCAAGTAAAACAAAAGGGGTATGATTTGGAAACTACTCAGAAAAGGAAGGATCCAATATAACTGCTATAAAATAAGAATATAGAGATAGTATGGAAATTTAGGTATTTGGGGTCAGTACTTGATGTAAGTCTTTCATTTGCAGAGCATTTGACATATCTTGTGGAAAAAAGTAAGAAATCATATTATAATATGATTAGAATAGGAATAATGAAGTATAATACTGACAAGAAGGGGATGCATACATTATATACTGGAGTAATTAGATTGAAATTGGCATATGCTTGTAGTGTATGGGTAGAAAAACTTACATTTAAGAAGTATGAAGCAAAATTGACAAGTTTGCAAAGACTATGTATAGTGAAATTGGTAGGTGAATATAGTACATCATCTGCCATGGTAGTGGATGTAATAAATGGTATTCTACCCATTGATTTATACATCCAAAAGTAAAAGTATAGAAGGATTCTACAAATGGAAGGGGAAATATGTGTTAATGGAAAAACTTTGAAGAAAGAGAACAAATCAGTGAGATGAGGGTTGATAAATGAGTTGTTGAGTGGCTGGGAAGTTTGATGGACAATGAGTATAAAAGGATGGATGACATATGACTACATATGAGATGTTACACTCCGAGAAAAGGATAATGGTTCAACCTTAAAACAAATGTAATACAATATATGACAAGACATGAAAATTTTAATGAATACCTACATAGAATTGGATGAAGGGACTCGAGGACATGTCTTTGTAAAGCAGAGGTGGAAGATATTGAGCATAATTTATGGGATTGTCCCATAAATGGTCATGAACGAGCACAATATATTAGAGGACTAAAGCGGACAGGAAATGTGGACATAGGACAAAAGGGCAATTTAATAAAATGCGGGAGAACTTTCTCTCATACAAGGACTTTGTAACAGATACATTTACGAGTACTGGGAGAAACCTAAAAAGATGAGAGTAATAAAAAGAGAAAGAGATAGATAGATCATGTGTCCGCCTCGAAGGGGCCGGAACAGAAACGGCTGTGACATCTGACCAATCAAGGGACCAATCAAGTATTATAGAAAAGGAAATGTGAAGTTAGAGAACCTTGTAATGACTTCATTAAAGACAAGGTGGTGAAGGTAAAAACATGATAAAGAGAAGACATGTTGTTAATCATTGTACATATTCTTTTGTAAAATAAATAATTGAGAAAAAAAAAAGTGAATATAGATTAATAAGTCAGAACATCATAAGAGTGTGTGTTACAGGCTTGAACAACATATTCGAGTATGAAAGAGACACGAGACGTTTTTTATACACATTGACATTTGTCCTGCAGTAGTGTATAACAGAATGCGATCAAAGATCGACTCCATGACGCCAGGAATCAAAGTGGATGATGGTATGAGCAAGGACAGAAGGTAGAAACCCCTTCTCAGCCATACGCATGACGTCAATAATGATCACCAGCCACAGGTAAAGGAAATTTTTCTTGTTATGAGTGTGACACTGCTGTATGGTATTATGAAAACCATCAGTGATTTTGTGGTGTTATGGCAACTTGGAGCAAGTGAAACTATAACTCCACCAAAAGTCGTGGAAAATCCCATTGAACTGTTGAGTAGTCAAGGCCTAAATAACATTTATGTGACTGCACATAATAATTAATTGTGACAGACATGGAAAGGTCACATAAATGGTCTTTAACTAAAAATTATATATAAATGAAACCATTATCAGGACATTGTTTTTTATTATTTGTCCATAAACTTTGCCTTCAACCAAGGATGAATAGAGTAAAATTATAGTGCTTTTGTTGTATTTTGCAATATTCAGGGATTGAGAAATTTTTGCTCTTTTTCTTGTAATTGTGAGAGCCTTTTACATTTTCCTTCGCAAAATCACTCTCAATCTATGAAATACATAAAATAAATATCTGGTCCGATTATAAATGTTTTCTATGTGATAGTCCCATCACATGTTATAATCCACAATTTTCAAATTTGTACAATTATTTCAATTAATTCCTGGTTTAAATATAAATGCATACTACAGTGGCTAGAAATAATGGGAAAATTTCTAGATCAGTTCACTCAATTAGCAAATTAAGTCACTCGGACACAATCAATCAGACTCATCCTAATAACAATTGTTCAACTACTTGTTTAAATAAAACAGATAAATATACAACTATATTACAATATAGGCAGATCATTTCATCTTGGAGACAAGAAAATACACACAAAAATATGGTATTGGTATTGTGTACCATATTTACCCAAATAAAGTCTCCCCTTTCTTTAAAAAAAATGCCAAAAAATGTGGGGGACTATATTCGGAGTTAAGGATGGGAAAGCTACTCATTCAAAGTTTCGTAGATGAAAATGAGTTAAGCGATGCATCTCTGTAAAGTAAAACAAAGCAAATAGAAATAACGTTTATGCAGAGAAAACTGTTGAAAGAATAAGAAATGGTGAACAATATCATGATGGATGATTGTCACTCCAATAATAAATTTCACATGGAATGTTGAATGAGCATTTCCCTTCACAAAGACATTGATTTTATTTATTCAATTTCNGGGGGGGGGGGGGGGTATATTTGGTAAATACGGTACTATCACTTCCCAGGATGTTTTCCGCTGAGGATGTATATTGAAATCTATTGAGTCAAATGGTTGATTTCCACACTCTCATAAAAGTTGAGAGGAGTGTACGCAACAGGAAATGAAAAAATGCACCTATATGTAAAAATAAGGAATTTAGAACTACCTAAGTCTTTGAAGATGGGTTTGAAAAATAAACACATTCTAAGATATTAAAGAACAAAACAAATACACAGCTGATTTGAAGTCCCAAGAACATTCATGCTTGGGCAAATTTTAACATTTGCTGTACCGCTTACAAATTATCGAAACATTTTAGAAATGCTTGCTCTCTACAATAAATCAGAAAAGAACAATCACAACAAAGGGTCCACTTCACACTGCTGTCTTGACTGATCACACAGACAGGGTAAAAAGTGCAAGTTGAGTGTCAAGATCTACTAACAGTTTTTTTATCATAGACCCCTGACTTCTAATAGCTGTGGAGAGTACAACAAAAATCGCAGAAAAACAGTTAACACCAATGGATTTGTAATTTTGTTTTGCATACACAACAGTGGAAAATTTGGTTTTATGGATGAATTTTAATTTTTTTAAATCTGAAATGTTTCAAACAGCATAACATTTTTACGTTTTTTTGCTGATAAGTCGACTTTTTTATTTTTTATAAAATAAACTAAGAATGACAAAAATAATTCTTATTCAGTAAATGATCACCATTCTGTTTGTGACAATTATAAATTTTAAGCTTCTATGTGCAAAATATAATGAGTTATTAATTTTTTTTTGAAAACACAGCTAAAAATGACCAAACAATTTAAGGAATAAAATTTATACTGTCGTACCCAGAAGAACAACATGATCACATTGTGGTTGAATTAAAATGTTTAAAACTATTTATGTAGCCTCCAGTAAGTGATAAATAAAACCATGTTTTGAATAATCGGTCAGCGGTGCATCATAGTCACACATGTTGTTGCCAACGCTGTATTCAGACAACAGGCAGGATTCCACAGCTGACAAAGCTATACCAGTCCGAGGAGTGATACGCACAGCAACAACACATATGACTGGAATCCATCGCTGGTCACTAATTGAAAACATGATTTTATTTATCACTTGCTGGAGGCTGCGTAAATTTTTTTAAATGTTTTAATTCAATTGTAATGTGATCACGCCATTGTTCTGAGTGCGATCCTATTCCTTAATCATGTGACTGCTAAAAACAACCAGACACATTTCAACAAAAATTAAAAACTCATTGTATTTCACATGTAGAAGCTTGAAATTTATAAATGTTGCCACAAACACAACCTTGATCATTCGCTGAATAAGAATTATTTTTGTCACTCTTAGCTAATTTTATAAAAAGTAATAGTCAACATATCTACAAAAACCGTAAAAATATCATGCTTTTTTAAAAGCATTTCAGATTTTTCAAAACTAATATTCATTCATAAAACCAAATTTTCCAATTGTGTTTATGCAAAACAAAATTACAAATCCAATGGTATTAACTGTTTTTTTCTCTGCGATTTTTGTTGAGCTCTACACAGCTATTAGAAGTCAGGGGTCTATAATAAAAAGTCCAATAGTAGGCAAGTGAGGAGGGAATAATTATTTTACTGAGCACTGACTATGCTCACTTGAACCAAGCACTCTGTCAAATGCACTGTTTCACCCTCATGCAAGTGTGAAAGTATATGGATATTTTCACCATATCATTATAACCAACACACAATACTTGAGACATAAGTACTACTGTGCTCGAGGCACACTTACCTATGGTTGATCCCGCTTTGTTGACAGAAGATATTATAACAAATCCAAACCCTTCATTTTCTCTCCTCATAACAGTTACATCATATGGATATCCTGTATCAGTTCTAGTGTAGCTTATTATATCTGAAAACAAAAAGTATGTGTATTACAAACAGCAATGATAAATATGAAGTCAAATCAAGTTCTTTACTTTAAGGGAGACAGAACCTAAAATTTCTTTTTTGTATTTCAAATACTATGATCTACACTGAATACGAACCCTTCCAAGGGTAAACGAACACTCCACCAAAAGCATTCCTGTAAAATCAGGCCACATCCAAACGTACTGACAGGTCTCACCCAGCATTGTGCAGAGGCTCAAATTGATCTCATCCCGGCAGTTTTACAAGATATACAAAATTTGATAAATGGATATAGCAACAGACCACTTCCCTGGGAAACATCCTTCTTAAAAGAACTGGTATTACCCTCATACGATTTTCACAAGAAAGCAAGAATTTATGTTCATGAATGATTAAGTAAAATTTTAAAAAGTGTGTTCTGGCTCACCTAGATAGATAGTTTGACAACATGTCACCAGGTTTGATAAAAATCCATCAAATGGTATAGATTAACACACTACTTTAACTTTAGAACATTCAAATATTCATAATTACAAACAAGGTCACATAGAAGATGTGGTGTCAATTGTGACTCTTGTAGTGTCGGTTGTTGTCGTTGATGTTGTAGTGTCGGTTGTCGCGATTGTGGTTGCAGTGTCGGTTGTCGCGGTTGTGGTTGTTCTCCTTGTTGAGGCGGTGGTTGTTGTGGATGTTATTATTATTTAATGTTTTGAGTATATTCTAAGTGACTGGTAAATAAACCGGCCGCACTTGTGTGAGTTGGTCAAGTGTGGTGTTTGCCAAGTGTGGTGTTTAAGTATTTATTTATTCAGATGGTTCCCCGCGATTCGGCATGTATCGAGGATAACGCTTTTCTCCATTATATAGAGACACAAGTTGGAGAGATAATAATAGGCACTATCTTCGCATTCTCTATATTCCATTGAATCGCCATTTCATGGGACAGATGCAAATTGTTTTGTATAATTTCAGTGTTTTTGCTGTCATATTGTGAGTGTTCGGTATGGCAATGTCAATGAGGAGGGTTTCCTAGCGTCTCCGACTGACTTAGGTTATATGTTCTCTTACCGTCTACCTGTTACGTTACGGTCCCAGTACAATATAGTCTGCATTTTCAAGCACCCGTTGTGGGCAGTACTTGTAATATGGATCAGGTTTAGCGAGCAGGCCAGTTTTCATTGTCAATAGCTGATGAATTTGCTTGGCAACATTATTATATCTCTTTTTGTATTTACTCTGCGCTCGGCAGCTGCAGCCACTAGTTATGTGTTGAATTGTTTCACTAGCGGAGCCACACCTTCTGCGTTTATCTGGATGAATTGTGTCGTCCTTCATGATGAATTTTCGATAATTCTGCGTTGGCACAACTTCGTCTTGAATAACGATTATGAAGGTTTCCGTTTCCAGGAAGAGTTCCCCACGCTGAAGGCACATGTAATACGCATGACGATGACCTCCGGCTTGCTCAGCTCACGAGAATATCTCCCATGGAATGCCTTCGCTTTCCATGAAATCGTCGTTTCATCACGACAGTATTTACGACTTAAGTAGATTCTAAAGATGCAATAGACCTCTACTTCCTTCTGATCTTCCAAGTCAATCATTCCACACTTGAATGTGAATGGCGCTTACGGTGTTTTGACATGGTAGTTCTAATAAGTTTCTGGAAATAATTGATCGGTCGTACTCCACTTGATAATTCCAAAACAACGCGTTAGTACCGGTTTCGCATACGTATTGATGGCATTGATGAGAAGAAAGATAAATCCAGAGAGTAAAGGGGATAGTTGAAGAGTTGCATTAAGATGATATAATAATAAGGCAATTAAGATTCACAAATATTGCCGATTCTAATATTCAGGATCATGGGAGGGATGGAAGACAATGAAGGGGTCTCAAGTATTTATGTTGGTTGTGACACTGGAACAGATAGAAGCCCACGTATAGGCTTGAGACGTCGGAAGAAAACTATATGGGGGCATTATGATTGAGTGATAAAATGTATAGGGGATGAGAAGTTGCAAAGAGTGGTGGGAGCAATAATTAAAAAGGTTAGGGACAATGTGGATGGAATGATGGACAGGGTATTTTATTGGAGGAAGAATTGAAGCGGTTAAGAGATGAATATAGGGCCAGAGTGGATATGGAACAATGGGAAAGGAATGGCACGAATAGCAGCGGAGTGACGGTACAGATAACAGATAAAACTGAGAATAGAATTGTCGAATCATGGAAAACCAAAATGAGTTGGGTTGGGAATATATTGATTGGGAAGGACGACATACAAAGGATTGAAACAAAACTGGATGTGCAAGATAAAGAAGAAACACATGCTCAACGTGGTGAAAAAACACATGCTCAACGATTGAAGTCTAGAGTTGTAAGACTACAAGAACAGAAGCCGAAAGCTGTATTTGTACAGAAAAATAATAGAACCAGAGGTGAATTTGCGAAAGGAATAGAGGAAAAGATTAATAAAACGTATATTTCATTAAATGTAAATTCTACACGAGATACTAAGGATGCCGCATTAATAGTGGTACTACAGAATGAGGTAAAGAAACCGACCGACATATTTAAAGGGGATGATATGATAAAGAGTATGAGATGTTCGCAGTCGTGACACACTTCATACTGTACGGTTTAATGATGGGAGAGAAAAGACAGACATTTTAGCAGCGATAACGCAAAATTTTTGTTACGATCACCTGGACGGAATGGGTAGTATACGTTTGGTAAGAATAGAAACACAAAGAAAAGAAATGGAACACTGGATTTCGGAGGTACGAACAACAGTGTAAGCAAAAATTAAACCAAGTAGATATATAAGGATTTGCAATCCTACAGGGTAGATGAGTACGTAGAACCTGTGCGATGCTATCGATGCCAGAGGTACAATCGTATTAGCAAATTCTGTACCGATATAAAGGAAAGTTGTGGGCTTTGTCGAGTCTTGGGGCATAACTGCAAGGTGTGTGACAAGGCTCGTGAAAGACCAAGAGAGGTGCAGTGATAATGATGTGCGCAGTAAGGAATGTGAGGAGTTTAAATTGGCGAAGAAAAATAGGAAGGGATAATAGGAAAGGCAATAGTTTGAACACGAGCTTGTCCCTGATGACCTGAGAGGTTAGGTCAAAACGTTGTTTTTTTATTTTCAATTACTTTTTTTTTGGGGGGGGGGGCTTTAGGGCTCGTCAATGGCTCCAGTGCTCCGTGAAGCTATTTTATGAACTATGTCCTGCGGAAACCTGCAGAATACCATATTTTCCTACTGTGTGGAAAGCGAGTCTCCTGAAATTATTTTTGAAAGGAAAAAACACGGATCAGTTTAATTATACGTTATATCACCCTATATCTGTTGTCCACGTTAGGGAAAGTATTGGATAAAATTATTATGCACAGGATTGTGGAACATATAGAGAAAAACGCATGCTTGCACCCAACTGAGTATGGTTTTCGAAGGGAACGAAGTACTTAAGATGCAGTACGGGAATAACTAAGGTTAGTAGTGGAAAGAGAAAAGATGTATATGCTCTGCGTGTTTGTTGTTATAGCAGGTGCATTTGACAATGCGGAATGGGGTCTCGTACTGGAAGGATTAAAAAGAATGATGTAGATGAAAAGAAGCGGCACAGTCTTTTTTCCGAAATAGATGGATTAAATTTGAAATACGGGGTCAACACAATTTTCGAAAAATGAAAAAGGGTGTCCACAGGGCACATCCTCAGGACCAGTTTACTGGACTATTCCTTCTATGATGTCTTACGAAAACTTGCAGAAAAGGGGATACCAACTGTAGCGTATGCAGATGATTTAGTGCAATTGTGTGAAGCGGAATCACGAAGGCGGGTAGAAGAAAAAGGAAACCAAATTATGAGGGAATTAACAGAAATTTGCGAGGGGAAAGGGTAGACGGTTTCAAAAGAAAAAACGGTGGCCATGTATTTTGGGCTTGATCATGTAAGGCGAAGAGATCCCAAAATTAAAATGGGAGATAAAAAAATTAGATTCAAGAAAAGTGTTAAATATTTAGGAATAAAGTTGGACACAAAATTATTGTTTACAGAACACATTAGAGGACTACGAGAGAAAATAAAACGAATATATTATTAATTGGTGAGAGTTGGCTTTCAAAACAAAATTATGGGTCGGCACGTTCTTAGAATACTGTACAAAGGTGCATTACTGCCCTTAATAACGTATGGTTCAATGATACGGGGCAAAGGGTACACAATAAACATAAATAAAATCATAGAGAGCATTGAAAGAATGTGCCTATTGGGATGGAGTGAATGCTACAGGACAGTTTCAACATCAGCGTTAGAAGTGATTTCGACGTTCATGCCACTAGATCATTACATAGAAAATATGAAATATAGAACATTAGTTAAAAAAGATGGAAAAGATATGATAGATAATTTAGATATACAGAGATGAGATAAAAAGTATAAAAGGAAGATAGAAATGAAAATGAATGTAAGTCGGTAATTGCGATGGCAGAAGGAGACGAAAGGACGCTTATATAAATGTTACATATGGAGTAACGAATAACCGGTGGTTCCTTCCAAAGAGAGAAATCTTAGAAATTTTGACAGGACACGGACAAATGAATGCGCACTTGCAAAAAATTAGTGCAAAGCGCACGGGAACACGTCAGTGTAAAGGAGGACAAGAAATTGTAGATCATGTATTATGGGATTGTGTCAAGTACGGAAAGGAAAGAGTGAAGTATATACAGGAGTTTATGAAACTGGATATGTTAAACGCGAGGAATATGGACAAACTAATATCAATGAGACGAAAATTTGAACTTTTCGAAAAATACTGCGTTAAAATAGCAGAAAGTAGAAAACGCTATATCAGGAGATAACTCCCTTCTCCCCTGGTTACAAGTCGGGAAAGCGCGGAAATATATAAGGTGGTGGCGTGGTAGTTGACATTGAATGAATATTCGGAATGAAGAGAGTAATGTAGAGGAGCATAATTTGTACAAACCTCTGGAATGACTGTTGGGAACAGGGGGTTAATTAGAGGAAAATAAATCTTATAACTTGGAGATCCAGGTGCAGACCATCGCATTTCTGCTCATCGGCTAAGATGTAATTGATTTGGTTGTGAACTGTCAACAGATGTGCGACAGAGGAAGTCATTAGTTTGTAAAACGTTTGGAGACATGTGGTAGGTCTGTATTTAGCTGGGTCTTTGGAGGCATTTTTTGGTAGCAAGAAAGTTGTTCCTTCAGTAAGAAAGTGAAGCAAGTCTTGAGGGTGGAGAATAAAATCTTCAATTAACTGTGATACGGTCATGAGTACTGGTGAATTTCTGGTTCCAAAAATTCTGTAATCTGCCTGTGCCTGGTGATATCCAATAGCAACTTACCTCCAAAACCGAACGAACAATGTCGACGGGGATAGAGGGCACATTTCGCCATTTTTTTATATTCTGATTTTATCCATACCGCATTTCGTTCGTGGGTGGTTCTGTTGGACCAGATAGATCCCCAAAAATTTTCCACTTTGGTTTACGTCGGTATCTCCTTGTTTCCTACGCTAATACCACCTTTGTTTACTTTTGAGAGGCTTCTGTAAAATGCCTTTTGATTTGTAGTGAACAAGAAATGTTGTAGTTTACGAGACGTACACTCCCTGTAGCGTCAGACACGCTTTGATAATTCCAAGAGTTTTTGCCGCAATGTATCAAGGTGTTCTTATTACACTTGCGTTGAGAGAATATTTTACATGTTGTCTCGTGAGGTCAAGAATGTTTTTTACCTTCTTATGTATTTTCTGTGTGTTTCCTTTGTCAAACTACGTGAGACGTCGGACATCAATTTTGATTCGTTCTATACGTTATTCATCTCTCCCAGGCTGGTTTTGTCTCTTTCTTTCATGGTATGAAGCGTACTATAACTCCGAATTTTGGCACCATTGTATCTTGAGGCAGCAACTGCCGCACAGTATATTGCGGAGTTATACATCTTCAAACGTTGTTTTCCCTTGAAGGTGCTCAGGCAGTACTACCACATTCAGCACTCTAATACTCCTAGCCAACTTCTTAGAGCTATTCTGTTTAGGCATTACGAAGCGATTAGTTGGGTCAGTGCCTTCGAATTACGCAAGGGCAGTTAAAGAAAAAGTTCGGCATGGATTTATGTCATCATTATTCTCCTTGATATATTTTCCCGGCTCTGTTAGACTTTCAGTCTCTTCTTGCTCTATCTTCCCTCCTATCAGTTAACGTGACAGTACTTTCGAGGTTTCCACTTTTGGGATCTACACTTTCTGGTGTTTTTATTCTTCTTCGAGATGGAAGATTTCTTACTCCTTGCTTGTGTCCAGAAATAGAGGATCCAAAAGATTGTTTATCTGAATCACTCGTCGTTGGTCTGCGATTCTCTGTTCACTAACTTCAATTTCAAGGTATCGCTGCAAATTGCTTTGAAATTAAAGCCGGTATATCGTTTTGTCAGTTTCCATTTTGGTGGTTAAATGATACTCGCGCATGATAAAAGCGTGAGGTCTGCCTGCAATGGTGGTCTCTGGGAGAAAGGGGTTGCTCCTTAGAGAAGAATTCTTTGCAGTTGCAGCAGTAGATGGAGATAGAAGGCTGCTGCTATCGACGGCTGTAACATTTTCAGAGTTATTCCTGACCAGGTCCCACCTGTTCAGCTCCTGGTCGTCACTGGCTCACATGCTGTCACCTCCAGCAGTGACTCCAGAGGTACTCATGTCTATAACAACCACGTGAAAGCTTTTTACATCTGAGTGCTTCCATAATTTGGGCTGAAATAGATATTTCTGCGTTAGTTGATTAGTACATTTGACGAGGAAGTAAAGCGGAGATATACCGGAACGCACGTACGAAGGGATAGCCCTGGTGGGGCAATCTGTTGACCATCAACCACATTTGAAAATTAAATATGGTGACTTCGTCGGTGATCAATATGGTGGAGTGAAAAACTGAAATACTACGGATGACTGATAAGAAGCTACTGCCACGGATTGAATAAGATAAGTTGCGACGCGTATACAGTTCAAATTTGCTTCTTATATGCCAGGTATTACTCACATACTGGCTAGTTTGTGTTGTGACATTTTAAGAACGGCCATACGAATTTTTATTGGCAGTCATGGAAGTAAATACACGGTCTTCTTGTTAAACGCTGTTAAACGGATAGCATGAACTACTGATTTTGTTTACGTGGTATATGAAGACAAAGTTACAAAAATATAATAACGGTGTGGGTGAGCAAGTAAGAAAGGAACAACACACATTTCTGTGAACACGTAGGGTGCGGGTTCGATGCCTCTTAACTGTCCAGAGGAGTGGACGTTTAAAACACTAGCAATAGAAATCAAATGTGCAAAGATACACTTGTAAAATATGGAGATTGAAAACAATTCACCAATAGGCAGTGAAACGAGTGAGGAAATACAGGATGAAGCTGTAGCCGGAAAAACCCTGAGGATGCAAGGAATTAAGATGCAACGAAGCCTGCAAGGTCTACCACTAACTGATGATCGAAAGAAATTTAAAGTAGATCTAACAAAACTAAAAAACAAATACGAGAAACTACAGCGAGTGCTATCTGGGGATAAGTTTAACACAATACCTAAAATACTCCAACAAATCTGCGACAGGGTACAAGAACTATGGAACACAATCGTCGTACTCAAGGAACATAATGAGCAGCAGCGAGACAGAGAAGTAATGGTAGAAGGATTGGAAGAGATCAAGGTCAAAGTTATGGAAATGGATGGAAAATCAGAGAGGGTTTCATCGCATCAGACGGAAAATGTTACATTTTGCGAATGTAGAAAATGTAAATGCAGTTGTAGATGACAGATTTAACATGCTTAGTGTGGAACAGCGGCGGTGTGACGAAGAAAAATACGAAAATAACGTGCATGCTGCGGTGTTTAGAAGAGAGTGAAAATGATAAAGGCACCGGTTCATGTAGCACAGCAAGTAGATGGGAAATGGGCGCAATTGGAGAAAAGAATTACTGATGCCGTTGGTGTAACAATGGGAAAATATTGTAACCATATGCAAACGAAAGACAAAGGAAATCTGTATGTTAACATACAGATGCAACGAAAGACAAAGGAAAAGAAAAAGAGGTAACAACAATGAGTGAAGAGATTTGTAGGAAAGTGGCTAGTAACATGAATGAAACCCGAAGCAATATAGGAAAGCAGATGTTTAAGATGAGAGGAGGGCAAGGGAAGGATGAGAATAATGATTGGAAGCATGGTGAAGCCGAGGTGGTTGTTGCAGATAGTGCGAAAGACTCACAAGACAATTATGCAGCAGTAGCTAAGAGAGGAAGGAATAGACGACTCATTACAAAAGGATACATTATGTACACGGAAGAGAACTCTGAGGAATGCACTGAGGAGGTGCTTGTTGTCAAGAAAAACAGGAAAAGTGATGAAACAGTAAAGGAGACACTGAAACATTGTATGGGACGACAGAATGTGGCAATGAAAATAAAAAATACTCGACAAACACGAATGAATGACTTACTAGTGCAATTACCAAGTATAGCAGAAAAGAAGTTAGAAATGTTGATCAAAAATGGTAGCCTAGGGATACAAAATTTACAGAATAGGTAGCCTGAGGTGCGAATATATGGATTAAAAAAGAAATAAATGAACAAGAATTTATTGCCAAAGTAGCACGCCAGAACTTTGGAGAGACAGAAGTGAGCGATTTTGTGGAGACCTGTAAAGTATGAAAAAAGGTAGACATTGGTCAAGGAGAACGAGCTATTTGGATATTGGAAATGAAGGGAAGATTCATGAAAAAACTAATGGCAGAAAGGAGGGTTTATTGCGATTTCCAGAGTTATCTAATAGAAGAAGATGCAACGCCGCTACGATGCTACAGGTGTAATCGTTATGGGCACCGATCGGGCATCGCCGCAGACACAGAAGAGACATGCAAGGCAGGGACATGGGTTTTCGACGTGCACTTTTAAAAAGGAAAGCCAGAAATGAGCGAACTCTGCGCGTAAGGGAAAGAATAGTGCTCATAGTATGAGAGACACAATCTGTCCAGACTATATCAGAGCGAAAGAGGTATTAAAACGGAAAACCAATTATGGTGATTAAACTTTTAAGTCGAAATACACAACGTGGACAAACTGATCGAGAGAATTATGCAGTTACGTGCAAGAGCAAAATATAGATATAGCATGCATACAGGAACCCTATTTATTGCGAGGAAAACCGTGCAATGTACCAAAGATAGATCAGAAATATGGATAGGCTTACATTCATATCTTGAACAGAGAGGTAAAAGTGATTGTTTTTTAGCGACACTGTTACAGTAATACGTAGACAATATTGGTACGGAAAGAATAGAACAGAAGTAATTTTAATAAACATATATTGTGATTTTTGGGGGAAATTAAAGGAACATTTAGAAAAAATTGAAAGAGTTACAAGAAAAGAGTATGAAAATAATTGTAAATGCAGATAGTAACGCAAGAATCACATTGTCAGGTGACCATCGAAGTAACAAAAGAGGGAAAAAGTTGGAAACGTTGCTTTTTACGAATGGGTTGGTGGTCCATAATGAATATGGGCCTAATGAAACAATGGGCCTAATGAATCTACCTTAATAGACCTAACAATAAGTACAAGACTTATAAAAACAACAATACGAAATTGGAAGCTATGCCCTGGTGTTGAAAGTGACCATAAAGCAATACAGCATGAGATAGAGAATGTTCAACATGATAGGATATTCGAGGATGTAAGCCGACTGCATATACGATGGGATGTACGTAAAATCATGTCGGAAGCAGAATTTCGAGGGTATAATGAAACGAAAATAACAAGAGAGAATGTGAAGGACGAAATTCATAGACTACAATTTCAGCTCTTAAGAATGAGGAACAAGACTTCAACCCAATGCACACAAGGATGGAAAGGGAAAGGAAGGTAGTCAAGAGAGCTAGGACACTTAAAAATTCAGAAGAATAGAGCTCTACATGCTGTACCGAAAATGAAACGCAAAGACATGGATGTGACTACAAGCTTGAACGAATACAAAAAAAAATAAGAGCAGAATTCAAAGCTATGGTATTGCAAAGAAAAAAGAAGTATTGGGAAGAGTTCTTAACGAAGTCTTTGAATAAAAGTTGTTGGGGGATCCCATGTCTTGGCAAGTGGAAAATGTAAAACACGTCAGGCCTGGTATACATTTCGTGATGGGGATGAGGAGAGACAAAGCTGGCAAGAAACTGGAGAGAAGCTGCTACGGGACTTATTGCCTCAAGAAACATAAAAACAATACATTTGGAGAAACACACAAGACCAACTAAACGATGTGGACTACATGATTAAAATAGAATTGGAGACTAATTTCTAAATTAAAAAACAATAAATGCGCAGGATGCGACAACTTACGACATGAAATGTTAAAGAATACAAAGTATGACATTTCTATTGAATATTTACAACATGTGTATTAAATTACAATATTTTCCGAAAGTAAGGAAAGTAGGGAAGGTGAGAGCATTCCTTAAGGGAGAGGATAAGGATAAACGGGAGACGACGTCGTTGTATAGACCAATAACTTTATTGCCAACATTAGGGAAAATATTTTATGTGGGTGAATGAAAGAATAGGGCGGTATTTAGAAAGCATGCAAGGACTTCACACAAGACAACATGGATTTAGAAAAGGAAGGACTACTGAAGATGCACTGCGAATGATGACCAAATTAGTGAATGACAGGAGAACGAAATATGCACTAAGTTTGTATATTGATATAAATGGAACATTCAACAATGCATCATGGAGCTATTGGTAAGTTTGGAGAAGCGAGGAGTGCAGCTATACTTAATAAATATCGGTAGCTCATTCTTCCAAGACAGAGCAGTGTTTCTTGAAATAGCTCAGGGAAAGGTCACACAAAAATACACGAAGGGCTGTCCTCAAGGATTGGCAACGGGGTCACTTTTCTGGAACGTGTTAACTGATGATATGCTCAATAAAATGACATCACAGGAAATAGAGATTATAGCATACGCCGATGATATACTTGTGGTATTGTACGGATATAGTAGGCGAGAAATCGAATCAAAGGGTAATGCTGTGCTGCAGCAATGTGTAGAAGAATGTAGAAGTTACGATTGGAAATATCTGCAACAAAAACAACTGCGCCATGGTTTGGTACAAATAGTAAAATGAGACGCAATCCTTCATAAAATTGTCAGGAGTACCAATAAAAATAAAGCGAAGTGCTCGTTATTTGGGATTAATATTAGATGGACTACACTATAATGGACACATTGCGTATGTAGCAGATAAGGCTTTGAAAATATATTACAGTCTACTCAGAATAGGATTAACAAATCACAATATTGGACACAAAGAATTGTTGACACTGTACAAAGGTGCGATATGGCCTATCGTGAGTTATGGAGCAAGTGTATGGGGCCACAAGGTATCAAATGTGCACGTGGAGAGGAAACTTAAACATGTGTAACGATTATGCATTCTTAAATTAAGCGGATGTTATTCGACAGTTTCGACAGAGGTGTTACAGGTACTTATGCGAATAATGTCACTCGGCCGATACGTGACAAAGTTAAAATTTCGGACGATGTTACGAACGGAGGGAAAGATCTATATTGTAAGATTTGATTAATTCCAGTTAGTAATCATAGATCAGCGACATTTCAAGGGACGAGGGCGCCGCGCCTAAAGGACTGTTGTCAGGGGTGGGGAGGGGTGCCTCCTCACTCCACAACTAAATTTAAATGGGAGCCGTTGAGGAGAGTTTGCGTGAGAAATAATACGCAGTTCGCTGGCAAGAATACCAGCAACGGAAAGCTTAGAAGGACGGTAGTACAAGCTTCGACATGCTAAAACTCAGCAGAAAAGGTTTTATAGCTTTAAAATTGCAGGTGGCGTGGGTCAGAAAGAGCCCAGACGGTCGGACGGCGAGAAAGTTTAAAGGGCCGTTGAAGGCGCGAGGTAAACATACGTCGTTGGACTTAAAAACCGTTCGAAGACAGCGGTTGAAAAACGTTAGAAATGAAACCCAGAGATTGGCGCAACGCGTAACGAATCGCACTTAAAACAACCAATCATGACAGACGCCCCGAAGAGGGGATTTCGATCGTATTGGAGGCGTCAGTCATGTGACGGTTCAAATTTGAGAAGTTTTAGAAATGGAAAGACGGGCATAATGGGAGAAAAGCCCATTTATTCGGCTGCAGAAGTGAAATTCGCTATCAGACGCTCATACTTCAGATCTAGATTTTGGTGCTCAGATGCTCATACGATTTTTTTTTCGAGCTCCGATGCTAATACGATTTTTTGAGCTCATACTCATATTCTCAGTTTCGAGATTTATTCTCAGTTCATACGCTCATTCGATTTTTCTGATATTCTCATTTCGATACGGTCAGATAGTTCAGACTTCTGATGCTTTAGATTTTGAAAATATGTTTGAAGTTGATTTGACCGGAGAATTATCTCACTTGATGGACTTTTCCGAGATGTTTATTACCAACGATTGAGTCGGGCAACGATGTTTCTTGTTCGAACTTCACCTGATGTCGTCGAGGGACGCTTAGCTCGGTGAGAAATTCGCTTTCGTTCGAGTACTCCATTCATGACGGAGTTTTCCGGCGCGCCAATTCGAAGAACGGAGCTCACTTCCGAAAATTCATGACGTCATCTGCCAGGAGTCGCCCAGAACCAGGAAACCAGGTCGGGGGTCTTCCGAGATGTCAGTGCCATTGTACTCACTGCTGAATTGATCTGTCACCTGAGTGGAGGTATTTGGTATCGTTGGTTGCATCCAACGCTTGTTATTACGCGCTGTTGCGAGAAGATAAGTGTGGTATTTGTTGTTGATGAGGGCCCAAAACTTTTGAACTGTTGAACTTTCCGATTCGTGTAAAGTAGCCAGTTGTAAAAGAAGAATGCAGTTCGTTTTGATTTTCAATGTAAATAGTAAATGTAGACGTGTTTCAAGAAACCAAATTTGTCTGTAAATTCAGTGTCATTTGTAGTTGATGTTTTTGGAAAGACGAGTTCAATTTGGTTTATTAACTTAAATTGTTTAAATGTAAATTGTTGTTTCGAAGCCTAACCCGGCAGTAAAATCAGTGTAACTTGCATTTTGTACGTCAGGAAATAGTGTTTTTGGGGGTTGTATGAGGGTTTTCTAATGTATGTTTCATGGTTTGTAATTAAAATTAATAAGTTCATTTGTCTATCAAGCGTTTTCCTGTGAAGGAACCCAAGTATGGTCTCTTTCCTTAATTAAAAAACTCGAACCCACTTATGAATAATCCCTGAGAAAGAGCTAGCCTAGGCAAATACCAAAATTCAATGGTTCTATGATTGTACTCAGGTACATTTTTTATTTCTTATTTTTAGTTCTGTTACAATATAAATGATGAAAGACTTCCCAAGGCAGAAAAGAAATCAAAAAATAAATTGACCGATGAACCTGTAAGAGGATGGCAAGTACGATGGGATAAAGCGGAAGTAGGAAGACATACTTACAAATACATACAAGACATCACATTTAAATGGGAAAATAGGAAATGGTTCTCTGCGCCAAGAGAGCTGTTAGAAATATTTATGGCACATGGGAATTTTGGGCAATATATATCATGGATAGGGAAGACTACAGACAAGAAAGAAGGGAATATTACACGAACCAAAAGAAGGTCTTATGACTCAGCAATACACATCTCTCCATCTCTTCGATGGGTTGCATTTTAACCCTACTGCCAGGGTGGAAAAGGATTCTGACAGGAGAGAAGTACTGAGGAATGAGACACAGTCTACTCATCAGCTGCAGAGGGGAGCAAAGGAATTGTATGAGGTTAAATTAATATAAGGGGAGGGTCAGTGTCCCTTACCTTATGCAGGGCTACCCTTCTTCTTCTTAAGATTATTATTATTATTATATTACTATTATTACTGGGGTCTTAGGGCTACAACTAGGTCATTAGAGCCCTAGGTTGCGTTGTTTACTTTGTTCAGTTACATTACTCCGGCAACTATCAAAATTCATTTTTATATGACAACTGTAGACCTCACTACCTTTTATGGTTTATCTGTTTGCTACCTGGACTTAGCCATTTTTAACAGCAACATTAATGGATGGATTTTATATTGTTTGTAAGGTACATGTACACAAAGAGAAGAAAAGGAAAGAAGGAACGAATGACAGAGTGAAAGAAGTAGGAATGATAAAAGAAAAGAACCTATGGTATTAATATGAGTTAATACATTTCAATTTGATTGGAATAAATAAAAGGGATTTGTCTTTTTTTATTTATTCATATCTGAAACAAGGTTTTCATATTATTGATCTCTGATTATTTTTTTAGGTTGCACGATTACTACCAAATTGTTATATTGTGGATAAATATGTCACTAGAAGATGTAATTTATTTGTTCCTTAAGTAGTTTTATATTATTTATAACTCGAGAATTAAACTTTTGTGTTATTAGTTCATATTTTAGACAAACGTTTTCTATATTTATTTAATTCCTTTTCACATATATGAAAAACTTAAGAGAATCGCAAATTATGTGAAATTACTTTCGACAATACACATCACTTGTAGGCAATGAGATTTGATTTCTTTACTTCACTGTATAAATATAAGAAATTATAGGAATATTTATAAGTAATTTGTGATTCAAATTATACCAATTCCATATGATATCTTGCAATTATATTCAAATTCTTTTTAAAACTATATTTTATCACAGTATTACGCAAACGTTTTTTACAGAAACTCTAATATCTTTTACATTGTCTATGAAGACCTTGCGAGACAACAAATCTCGAGATGTCGTTTAAATATAGAGAATGGTAAAGTTTATTGAAGTCAAGAATATACAGAATATTTTTGTTACAGAAGTCCAAAATGTGTATAATAAAAAGATACAAAATATTTCTTTAATAGCGGTGTAATGAAACATTTTCTCTCGTTACGATTTACCAGGGGAACGATATCGTCTATTAGTCTGCCAAATATGGGAGCCGTTTCAAATAGACCTGCGATTGGTCGAACGAAAGTTTCGAAGGGGAAGGAGGAGGAGAGAGGCAGTGCAAACTTAACAAATCCAAAATTGCTCAGAGCGTGGGATTTAGAAAAATAAATGGGCCCTTTATTGTTTTCAGTAGTAAATTCATCATTATTCACACTACCTGCCTATTTTATATTATCTTATAAATAAATTACATGTTAATACCCTTCTATATGTGGAATTGTTTGAAAGTATTAAGTTGCAAATAGACATAAATAAATGTCATAACCCAATTTTGAATCAATTTCAGTCCCTTAAATTGATAAAAATGTCTCCTTTTGAATTCTGAAAAATAAATATTTATTAAATATTTTTATATTTTAGACAAAAAATGTAATGTTTTAATTATTTCCCTGACCTTTCCCCCACATGCAAAATTCCCCAACTTCTCCAGGTTTTCCAGAACTTTCCAAACTGGAACCCCAATAAAGATTTTGGAAGGTGCATTTCAGCCATCCATGTCTCCACCCTACATTTATCCACTCCAATTTTTTGGGGTAAAACATGAACTTTATATTATTTTTTTTCCTTTGTAAGTATTGTAAGACCTATGACTTTGCCAAATTCCAGCTCTTCAAAGTAGCAGTCGACTTTTGATTATCAGTCAGCGAGTGATGAATTTATGAATAATTGACTCTGCTTAATTCAGAAAGTATGAGGAACAGGAACTTGTAAAACTTATTGATGTGAAACTTGTAATTAGTGTCTTGGAGAATTGACTGAATGGACCTCCCAATTAATAACCTATGAGTCAGCAGAGGAGGAAAAGATTCATATGTAGTTGTAACATGCTAAAAAATATGAAATGAGGTATTTAATATGAATTTAAAATCCTTACAATCCCCAAGTTCCCAAAATATTTCACCAGAATAGATGTAAATAAATAAATGAAGCAGTATTCTCAGTTAAAAGAGTTTTAATTATGTTAATTACAGCAAATAGTTGAAAAAGACTCACAATTTTTTAGAATAAGAGGCAAAGAAATAAAGACATACAATTTCCAGTTAGTATAATAGGTTTCATTGATAGAAAAATTATGAATTTTAATTTATGGCAAGGTGCTCCTGGCTACTGTACACACTGTACTATATAATGTTGAAATTTTCATTCACAATTTACAGATCAATGAAAATCATTAGGTAAAATAAATGATCCCACTGAATTCAAAATACTATAAAAGGTAGGAATTATAGCATATTTACTATACTGATACTCAATAAAATTCTTTACCAATGAAATATAAAAAACTACAGGTTTATCCTAGGCATATATGTACGAATAAAAGGAACATAATAGCAAAAAATTGAGGCTCCAATCAACTATCACAAAAGAGACAATCTAGCTAACTATTCTTAATTTTACTCAAATAAGGGAACACCAGGTATCAATAAATTAAAGTATTAAAGTATCTGTTACAATTTTAACAATTTCATGGGGACATAAAAAATTAAGAAGAAGACAAAAAGTCGAAATAATTACCTTGAGTTGGAACTTTTCTTCGAATTCCTAATACCACTCTCCCATTAGCAGCAGCTTTACCCATTAACTGCACAACATGATGATGAGATGTACTTAATACAGATTGTGCATCTACACTGACTATTTCATCACCTGTACACAAGCGACCATCTAAATCTGCTGCACCTCCAGGTACAATATGACCAATGGATACCTGAAAAAGCAACAAACTCAAGAAAATTTCAGATCTTGTGGAAAAACAAGTGGCAATTTCTAAACATTTCTGTCAACCAAGAGGCAATAAATGATGTTAAATTATGTCCCTTGTCAAGCCCCCACCCTCTTTGAGTCATGGAAAAAGAGAATAAAAGAATTGATAAAAATTTTACAGTCCTTCCCTCAAAAACAAAACACACACACAACTTATAGTGGACATATCTAGATCTGCATTAAAATGTTGCACAATAGGATCAAAGAAAGCTCAGAAAAATCTTTTAAGAATTATCAAAGAAAAATTTAGTATTCATTACCTTGTCCCCCTTGACACACACATCAACCTCCTATAAAATGAATCTAGAAACATTTACCAGAGAAATAACACACAAGATTTACATCTACAATTAACTCAAAACAAGTCATGTGCAAATTGAAACAAAATTAAAAATCTAACCACAACGAACATAGTACATAGAAAATCAAAGACAATATTTTCTACACAAATGATAGGGAGAAAAAAGATTGGAAATGATTATTATACTATTTATGTTGGTTCTACTACTTTGGTCGAAAAACAAAATACACCTCACTTCCTACAGTATTTATTTTCAGAGAAATCCACAATGGAAAAAAAAAAAACAATTTCACATTTTAAAATTCATAAAAATTAAAACTTCACTTTACAATTAAGTAAATTTTTGAAAACTTCACGGCTTTCTCATGACCATGATATGAAATGATTTAGCATGATATTCATTAGTAATTCCATATAGTTTACGTCTTTATCCTTTAACAAATTAAAATATCTTTTTCACATTAATCTTCACTAAATCCATTCATACTTTCAATCAGGAACATGTTTTCGGAGGATCTCATCTCCATCATCAGCACAGCTGAATCTCTCCTCTCCTGGCAACTTGGTGGTGGGTGGATGTATTTCACAATTAAATTTATCTCTGTGTATATTTCAAAATTCATTAATAAGAATTTAAATTTGTGGAAGTAAGTCCTCTCTCAAATGTTAAGTTCAGTTTGTTGGTGAATCAGTCAGAATAGTTTTACTACATCTAGGAGTTCCTGTTTTTTTGTGAACAATCTTGTTTCGTATCCATATCATACATCTGATGATGATGATACAGATACATGAGTGACCAAGATGATGATGATGGAGGTGATGAGTAATGATGAGTGATAATGATGATGAGTTGAATGATGATTGTATGAGGTGAAATGAAAGGTAAAGAAAACAAGAAGAACACAAAGAAAACCTTCTACAGGCCCGCTTAGTTCATCACAGCTAGTTCCACTTTGATCAAATGGGATTCATACCACTGTCATCAGAGGTAGAAGGAGAGTATGCTAATTGCAACACCAAAGAGTCCAGACGAGAGTAAGGGATTTATAGAATTGAATGTAAGATTGCGAGAAATAATCCATTGGATAAACAAACAGAAATCTCAATATCAGATGAAACAAAATTGTCAACAATAAAAACATGAACTTCTAAACATAGCAAAATCATTGAGACTGGTCCACCAACAATGTGAATGTCAAAATCGAGAAACAATTAACTTTCAAAATTTTCAATACCAATTGATGAATTTTGAAACACTAAACTGAGAAAAAATTTATATATCCCTACACAATCAGGATGTCAGATGAGAAGAGCTTCAGTTGTGTTCGGCTGACAACAAAAATAGGGTCTCCAAAAAAACATGTTACTGTCTAAAAGAAATGAACAAATTTATCAAAGACATATGAGAAAAACATACTTTAATTAATTAAAGCATAAGCAAAATTTAACCAAGCATTTTTGAACAAGATTGAAAATTCAAAGAAAACAATATTTATTTCTTTATCATCATGCTGCAAGATTTGTGCACTTTCCTCAAATAGCATTAACAGTTATAATTCACATTTTGAGCTATGTATTTAAAACCCAAAAGTTTCACAAACTACCTATTAACTGGCCAATAATCGGAATGATTTTGCACTGTGAAGGAGAATCTAAATTGAAAAATATTTCAGCTGATGCTCATCACTGAGTAACCTTCTAAAAAATTATAATTTTCAAGGCAGCATTCTCAATAAATACTTAATATACTTACTTGCATAATTTTGCCATCTTCTTAAAATTTGGAAGCAAATATCGAAGGGAGAAAATTATGCAATAACTATGAAAATATCAAAAATATACTGATGATAAATTACATCAAATTTTAATATGCCAATCACAACACTGAATACCAGATAAATACAAATGAAATAAATTACGATAACCAAGGTGTTTTGTATGCTTTGCTCAATAAACAAGTATCAGTTCCTAAATCGGCAATGTTTCATTAATTTCACAAACTAATAACCAATAAAATCAGGTATAAACCCATCCTAACATTCTACCATTAGTCAATTTATTATAAACTCTATTTCAATTAATTTTCCTGTCGTGATGGACTGAAAGATTACTTCAATTAATAAAACAGTTATCCAAATCTTTGGTGCTCTATTTCACTGGAAAAAATAAAAAGGGAAGAGAGAATTTCCTCAGTCATACATGAAAGAACAACTGCACTTTCAGAACTATTGAAGTTACTCATGCAGTGAATCTCTGGTTCATTTGGTGTTATCTCTTTCTACTTCCACCTACCATACAAAACAGGGCTTCGCTATTATTGATTAGTTTTATAAAAATTCTATCTCATTTACTAAAATCCAGAAATATTTTGATGTTTAAGTATCAAAACATTAGCAGGTCCATTGATGATGGATCCTGTTCAATTAAGGAGTCATGATAATCTTAATTAACCTAAGAGAGGCCCCAAACCAGTCACTAACAAAAAAAAAACATAATTACTACAAACTTATCACAATTAAAATGCACCACTGAAAGGTTCTCAGTAACCTAGTAGAGTGACACTACATATAGATATGCCAAAAGATATCGCAGAAAAGCCTACACTAAGATTTGTTTGGGTAATGAAAATTAGACCATGAGAATGTCTTCCTGCAATAATGCAAAACCACAACAATTGGTGACCATTAATTCCTACCTTCAAATTAATCCTCCCAGGTCTAGAATTAACAAAAAAATCTCTCAATATAAATGGGTATGTCTTTAATTGTACCAACAAATTGAACACCAATCCACCTACATAGGGGTTTCACTTGTAATAGTTGAACAAAGCTCAACACTTGAGAGTGCTCATGTACCTATATCCAGAAAGAAATACTTTTGTGATTTATCTGGTATCATGAGTCCTCAAATTACTCCCAAGAAAACATTTATCTCTTTCCAATGCAATGAAAAAGTAGTACAGTGGGTCCTCATCATAAATTGATGCCAGGTCCCAAAAAATGAAACCTATAATGAAACTAGTATTCAATAGAAGTTAACTCAATACAAGTGTTAGGTTCCAGGATTTAGACAACAGTACAATTGTTCACTAAATGAATCACAAATTCACTAAATGAATTTACTAAACTTTCATTTATTGAAATAGCAAAAGTAAGTTTACATAAAAACTATTTTTTCTTCATCCAAGCAATACCATTGATTCATTTGCTCAGGCCTCAAATTTATCGAAGTCAAACAATGAGATTTCAAATATTATTGCAAGGGAAGAAACTAGTGCAACTGTCACCACAGGATACAGATGGATGGTTCACATGGTCTGGTTTAGCCAAACGCAGTTGGGGATTGGGTAAGAAATTCTTCACTTTTACCAGTAGACATTTCAAGAACAGACAGAACATGTATATGTGAATCAGAAGCAACTTATGATCATACATGTCAAAATTATTTAACAATTTATATGCAAAGCATTGTATAATGCATCAACTTAAGATGAGGATCCAATGTACAAGCAGAGACCCAATAAGAAAACAAAAGGTCTAAAAGACAATCTGACGAAACCAAATCTGAAGGGACAGAAGTAAAAGTCCAAATGATAAGAAGATGCTAAAAATGGGTAGTGTGGTGGAAGAGCTACTACATGTCAGGACTGTCACTCAAAACAGGAAGTGAACTCCCATCTATGTTGGAATAGTCCACAGATACTACACTGAACACTCAATGGAAAAACTTATAGCATTAGAGGATACCTTCCTGACAAAAAAAAATAGAGAGAAGGAAGCTAGTATAAAATCAAAATTTCACAGCTGAAGCTGGTCACCTTTCCTATATAAATAAGAAGATACAATATGACTTAAGATACGTCACAAGTAAATTACAACCCCAAGAATGGTCAAGGAAAAAAGAATTACTCAAGACTACATTCTTGATACCTATTTCCCAAAGCACCAAAAATTAGTCCAATGAGAAAATTCTCAAATTCAGAGAGATTTCTAAAACCTTCTCTCCAAAGCTTTCACTTGGACAAAATTATTGAGTCTCATTCATCTAAAACTCACTCAATGGACCATCAAACAGTTAGAAAATTGACAGTAAAATTGGGGCACTCAAATTACCGTGGTCCCATAGGTAAGGTGACAATGTGTCCATTCTTTAAAACTTCTAGTCCCATCCTTAGAATTATAAAATAAATAAATAAAAAATAAATAAATAATAATTGCACTTCACAGGAAGATTAAAGAACATTTTTGAAAATTTCTTGAAATGGGTCCAAAGATTTAAAAAAATATTTTAATAAATCTGTGAAAGTGTTGTTTTACTCGAGACAGACTGAAGACAAATATTAACATTTTCAACAGGTAGCATAGCACATGCTACATTGGTTCTCAAGGCAAGAATGCTTCAAAGGTACAGCAGTAGTCAAAAGTATCCTGGATCACCGGTGCTGCCAGAAGCCCAAAGTCAGATGTTGAAGTGCAACGTTCTAGACGTTCAAAATGTTCAAACACGTAAAGACAACGGATAATGTCTCAATAAGTTGCAATAAAAATGGCATTTCAACTTCGTCAAGAAAGTTGTACAAAGAAGAATGAGTAAATATTCGGGTTTTTATGTTTAGGCCCATACACAAAACACACACAAGAAATGTTTTGTGTCTGTGTATTTATTATTATTATTTTGTAGTTGAATTTTATTTTCTCAGCAAACAATAAAATGGCATGGGTCTTGTAGTCAAGTGGTCATTTCTCTTTCAATTTTCTAGATATGGGATGTTGCAATAATGATGGCTTTTTGTAGAGTTATGTAAATGTACTTGGGTAAATTTAATGTTTTTATTATAATTATAACAATTATAAGAGGGCATTACGCCTCACCAACATCTAGGTCATTAGAACCCTATAGGCGGGTAATGCCGAAGGATTGTCCCTTTATCAGGGTAGGTTTGCATATGTTGAGATTATATACTTTTTTTCCATAGTGTATTGACCTAAATGCAAACACCCTAATCCTAGTAATATGGAGGTCAAAAACACAATGCAATTAATTTTTTCTAATGATTGTATTATTATCAATGATCCACTTATCCACATTGATGTACTAAGTATAGAGAGAAGAATTTTTCAATGAATATGTATTAAGCACAAAGCAGCTATTTGTGCGCAAAACTGAAATATTGTTTTGTCTTACAAGTTTGATCTCTCCTAGAAGATTGAAAAGAAAAAATCTCCAATATTTTCTTGGTAGTAAAATTAATCCTTTAAATTAATGTATGATAAGCAATGTAAGGAATTCTTTTATTAAAGTCCAGGGTGCATACATTTGAATTTTTGAACAGGAAATGTCACTAGAACATATTTAAAAGATAATGTCTTTCAAACTAAGATACCAGATTATTTTCTTCCTGCTGGAACCTTCAATGGAAAAGTTAATAAAGAGGAGTATGAGGCTCTTTCAGTCTTGGGACTTTTTCATATCAAAATGTATGTGTAACTTGTCCATAATAAACATTTTCAAAACTTATGAAGTAGAATGAATTAGAAATATATGTGGATTGGGTTGATACTATATGTCTTTCACCTTCTTGATTATTTTTAAAACTTTCCTCTAAATTAACATACCATACGGGACCAGTTGTGGTTAAGTCCTCTGCCCCTGTGAGATCAAAGCTTACCATTTTTTTTAAATGTACGTATCTTGTTAATGGTCTCGTTGTTGGTCCATCCGCTCCTAAATTAATTCTCTTCTCTCAATATAAAATATTGCTTACTAGAATAAGCTTCATAAGACTTTTCAGAAATTGATAACTGGTGGTTCAACATTCTTCTCAGAAATTTTATTGGTTTTTGTATTAATTTTCTTGTACATAAACAACAATCAACAAATACATCTCACAACTAACAACACTGAAATGTTTCTCATAAACATTTCATGATGTTTCAAGGCCTGGCCACAGTTCCTGATTATTTCATGTGCATACTTCAAGCTTCTATAATGCAAAAAAAAAAAAAAAAAAAAAAAAATTTCATCATACATTAAAAAATTACTCAGAAAATGCACAAATCAAAATAGCTTTTACATCTGACAAAGTTTCATTATTAAACTTCACTCTGACATGCAACGAAACTTAAATTTAAGAAAAGTCACTCGACTTCAAAATTTCACATTAAAATTTTAAAAAAAATTTTGAAAAATATTTATGCAGTTAATAACTAAATGAAAGTGCACAAATCTTGATAATAGAAGTAGGATGAGCAAGAAGTAAATAATTATTCAATATAAAAAGTATCTGTAATACATCAAGTGTAGCATAATACGTAAGTATATATACAGCATGTGAAGACAAGGCAGGTGAAGTGGGAGAACAAATATTGTCTCTATAATGCTATTCAGCTCAAAATACAGACATATCTTGCACATTATGCATTGCAGTCTTTTATGGATGTTATTTTGTAGGAATGAAATAACAGTCTCACCATGAATAGAAGTAGATGATTCTGATGTAAATTCAAAAACATTAAATGTAGAAAGTGAGAGTTTGACAGATGAGAACAACAAAGAATGATAGCATGTTTGAAATATCAATGGGCAAGTGGTGAGCGGTTGGAACACATGATCAAATATGAAGGACAAATATACAAAAATGTTGAGGGTGATAAAAAGAAAGAAGGTTCTGAAAACCATGAATAGGCAGAAGCTTCAACTAAAATGTAAGGTGAGAAAAAGTAGAGCTCAACTAACAGTAAAACAACAAAGGAAGAAAAGATAACAATACATGATTTACGTAGGATTAAGCAAATTACAACGATAAACCAAGAAGTGCTTTTCTGACACATATAGAGTGATTTACAGTAGGGTGTTGTGAAGGAGAAAGACACTACAAGTCTATATTATCTGCCAATTGCTCTGTAACACCCAGTCAACTATAATTGAAGTATCAAAATAATTTCCATATTACGCAACCAGTGATGATCCTCAGGTAGAGAAACTGATTTACCGAAACTCTTTCTTGCCTAGAAGATAGTGCTCAAGGCTGTCAAAATAGTTTCTTTGAATATTCACATTTGTCACAACTAAGGATAGCACCAAGTTGGTCTTTTCTAACTAAAATCAAGTGAAGTGACACTTTTAGAAATTTCACACAGTGAAATCTTGATAACAAACGATTAAAAGATACTTAAAACATACAATACAGATTTCCTTCTCCTAATTTGAGAAATTCCCTCACTGCATTAACTAATTTTGTTATTCTTTCAGTTAACATGCTTAGGACCCATCAAGAGCAAACATTTGAATAATGCAACTATGTAAGAATAGTGTAAATGGAACAATATAGCATCTCTGGAAATGTTCTAAAGCAATTTCCCAACAAACAAATGATGATATAAAAAATTTTCCTCAATATTTATTTGTCTTTGCACATTCAAAGACATTCTGCATGTCAAAGAACAACAAGGATGTTTTCACAAGTCTTTCTCTCATAAAGAACTTTCGTAAACTGATTTTCAGCTGGATGCTCACCACATGCTCAAGGCAAATGTATCAAAGATCCAATGTCTCATTACAAAACGGGGAAAGAGGATGTTTTGATACTAACTGCAATTTAATATGTGTTTATTTATTTATTTATTTATTTATTTCATGTCTTTTGGCAAGGTTGAGGCCATGAGGCCTGCTCTTCCACCTAACTGTTCGACATGGGAGAGGGAATAGGGAAGGAGAGATGACGGGTTGCTGGAGAACTTATGGTACCAAACCAACATTTGTCTGGAGAAGATGAGGGAAACCTTAGCTGAAAACCTCACCTAGTTCAGCCAAGCAGGGTTTGAACCTCCGCTCTACCACTCAGTGAAATCATGGAGGCTAACACCACTAAGACATTGGGCAATTATGACCATATTAATTAATCACAGAGTCCACTGAGGACTGAGTGAATAGTGTACACACAGGTGAGTGAATGAGTCAATCACAGATTTTAAGTAAATGAGATTCGAGCACAATATTGGACCTTGGAATGCTCAAGATTAATAATGAGGGTGTTATTAACACAACTGATCGATGCTTACAACAGCCAAAATGATGCAGAAAATTTTGTTACCTAAAAGTTCACGGCTAACTATAAACATTGAATGAGAATCCCATATTGGAGTGATCAAATTGTGATAAAAACATTATGTGAAAAGAAATCATTATTACAAGAAAACAAAGCAAATAATAAAGGTACCAAACGGTGGGCTCAAAGAAAAAAAGATCTCAATGTTTATTACAGAGAGGAGAGCAGCTCTTACAGAGACATGAACCAAAATGTTTATCACAAACTTTTGAAGTTGGGGAAAGCAAATTGAATTTCACACTTCCTAGCAACAAATCTTACAAGTTTCATATATAGTAAACACAACCATGTTGGTAAAACTTAGAATTCATAAAAATGTTTAGATTAACTCAAAAACATAAAATACATGCTTACTCATAACCTTACAACTTCAACATAAAATAAAAAAACCTATAGTAGACACACAAAGTATTTAGACTCAAGGGATGCCAATAAAAATATAAAAATTCTACCCACAGAAAAAATGGTGATCAAATTTCTCTTTTTTCACTTATAAAAATCAATTCTCAGAGTAAAAATCAGTAGGAAAAACATTCTATTTTCTAGTTCTAAAATTTAGATATATTTTCTAGACAGCAGTAGCATTATGGGTTCTTGAGATAAAAATATCTGACACAATCCAAATGCTGATTAGAAAACTGACACTTTTCAATCTATGTACAAGTGTTTTAAAAATTTGAATTTCTAAGAACAAGAAATATGATACAATTATTTTCATTTCTACATGGTTATGTTTTCAATGAAATAGAAACTAGAAGTCTATTCACTTTCTGCAACAATAAAGGTTGTATTAACATTACTCATATATCCTCAAACTTCGTTCACTATCCCATAAAATGGAAATATAATTTAATTTCTTGACATGATACTTGACATATGACATTTCATACTGACTAGTAAGCACTTAAACTTTTGCACCAGCATAAAAATAATTGTGATGAGACTAGTTCTCATCATATCTAGGAACTAACAATGAATCTACACTTCCACAGGTGTTCTTTATGTCATTTCCGATCCAAAAAGAGTCGGAAGTCAACAAATGATGTGGAGAGAGAGAGTTGGTGGGAAAAGGCATAAAGCACACAATTCCAATGGCAAGACGTCAGATCACGTGCCAAAAATTTGTGATAAAGATGTTTGTACCCACATTATTTCCTCAATATTTCCTTCATGCACTATTACTTGTAAACATCTGATAAAAATTGGTATTACAATGAAGAAGTTTTAAGAAGAGAGTTCAGTTTTTAAATCAACAATGTTGATAAAGTGAAAGAGGAAGTAATTTTGTTGCACCAGCAAGTTATTATTAAAATTATGTGCGAGTTGCATCTGCAAAATAAAATACTTGTACATCATCTAAATTTTAAGACTGGTGGTGTAGTTATACTATACATACTATGTAACTCATCATGGCTACGCCAACTAAATAATATTAGAAAAAATTCCATACGATCTAAATCACTTCAAAATCAAAGACTCAGAGGAAACTGTGAACATCTAGTATACATTTAATATTCATGCCCATGCACATTTGTAATTCGCAGGGACCAAAACATTTTCCATTCATTTAAAGACCACCAAACTCAAAAATGTCAAATAAAAAAGTAATCAAAACTTTAAAACTTCTTAGAGAGATGGCATAATTGTTCAGCAAATCAACAAATGAACAAAAAATACTTTAGATAAGGTTCTTTAAAATTTGCTCCCTCTGAATAGTTTTTATAATTTGTCAAATGTAATGAATCAAACAAAATAAATTACAGTAGATCCCAGCTTTTGCATTCCATTTGTAACAACATACCAATTCTGCATAAAAGATATCTCAGATAATTAATTTTACTTCGATCTTTCCAACCAAGCCGTATGTGCTTCATTCCTTAAGACTTAGCTTAAACATATTCTTCTGATTTCTTTTGTATGTAACTTGTTTGTAATTGATTAACTAGTGGCCAATAATACTATGAATTACAATGTTTGGAAAGGGTCTTTATGTCCTTCCTCGATTCAGAATAAAAGGTTCAAAAATGTATCCCTAAAGCAATTTTAAGTTTTTGAAACTATTTATCAAACAAGCAATTTAAATTGTAGTAGTGAAAGAAAAGTTGAGTGTTAAAAATGTAAGTACTCTTAAAAGCAAAACAAGAGGTAAAGTTTATTACACAGTTCCTAAAAAATGTTCATTTCTAAATTATTTCAATTTAACAGAAAAGGAATACGCCAATGCCATGTTCAATTTGGTGAATTCTGAAGATCTTGAAAATTTGTATCCCAAATTAAAATACTTCAACCTGTAAGTTGAATCTAAGTTTAAAAAAGTTTCCTTTTCACATTTAGAACTTTATGAAATCATTTTTCAAGATAATTTACAAACCATTTTTTCCTAATGAAGAAATTACTCCAAGCATTTTTGTAACGGATGTGATTACAATCTGTTTAGCGGAGCGTTCATTTTCACAATTGAAAATGATTAAAAGTCTTGCAAAGAATCAAAGATTCTCAAGAACACTAAGATATATTGAGTATATCGCCAATTGAATCAGATATTAAATGTAAATTAAACATGGATGAGATAATCAATCAAAAGTGTAGAAAAAAACATTTTTTAATAATGTAGCGATGAAAGAATATTAAAATTTGATTAAAGAAAAATAAAAAGATAAATGTATGAACAATGGTAAAAATATTAATTGTTTCATTTTGTGAGTAGTAGTCTTTTAAGAGGAGAGAGTACATCTCACTTTCGGGGGAAAAGGGCCCCTAAATGAGTAAATGCCTAGGGTCCCAAACTGCTGAGCAATTTAAACATTTCAAATGCACAATGAAGAAAAATTAGCCAAGATTTTGGCCACAGAAGAGGCATATTCTAGAAGATATTGATTTTTTGAATTAATTGCTCTCTAATTTATCATTTTGCATGAGTAATCCATAATGATAGATAACAATACATATTTATTATTTTATATATGGAATTGAATTTGCTTAACAATGCTTCTACAATGTAAAAGAATTTATTGATTTTAATAAATGTTAAATCCATGTTGTACTTTATCATGCCATTGGTGTAGTACTTTTAAAATAACTTATAACAATTTCAAAAACTATTTTCTTGCACAATTGTAGTGTCTTATAATTCATATTAATTTAGTTTTATGTGTACTGAATTGGCACGATTCTGTACATTAATTCTGTAGCCCCATCCTGGCCCAGGTTTTTTGTCTGATTTTCCTTCGAGTAGAGGCGGATTTCTTATACAGGTTCTCTAGGCTTTGTCTAGAAGCGTGTTTATTGTAACAATAAATAGTGAATTTAGTGTTATTTCAATTCTTATGATTTTTAAACACTATACTCAGTGTAATCTATAGTTCGATAATAATTTGTACGTGTAAAATAAATTTTTTGTGCTAAATTACAAACATATTGACATTCTATTAGTATTATAACTCTGCCTCTGCCTTAGGGCCTTTGATCGGAATTGATGGGATGGTCCCTTGCTTGCTTCCAGAGAGTAAATTAGTTTATTGTCCTCCACCTGGTCATACACAGTTTGTACTGCTTTTTTGACAATAAATTTATTATTATTATTATTTCTTAAGAAATATGCAAATAACAGTGATCAAATAACTCATATCGACACAGTACATCACTGAGCATATTCTTTTGTTCACAATACCAAAGTTACTCCATAAGGGGTCAATCCATTTCCCTCTATTTACTTTTTCGCTCTGTTTACACACCTTTATCTATGATCCTTGAAAAGTATAAGAGAGACTTCTCACTCTTTGTGTAATATTCTCTAATAACAGTCTTGGAGAGTTTACTCAAAAATATAATCTCAAGTAAGACTCAATTTAAGTGAATGAATAATAAAATAAAAATAGTAAAGTTAAAATACAATTAATGAATTTATAATTGCAGACAACTTTAAGAGTCAACTTCATTCTGCAATCAAACAAGCAAAGTAAAAAAATTAGTAAAATTATTACAGTGAGGCAGTCACCTCTTCCCTCTCCTCAGGTGAAATATCACTGGTTTCAAATAGTAACTTGCAAGCATGGAAAAAGAACATGATAATTTCATATTTTTTCCCCATATTTTAACTTCTAAGAATTTTGGTCATTAGTTAATTTTCATGAGGACCACGATTATTTCTCAGCAGGATGATTACGATCCAATCACCAATCATTATGAAAAACTTCTCGTATGGTAGAGTCAAATGTAGGTAGATATCAATAGTTTTTGTACAATATTAGGCATGTACTTCATTAATTTCGGTCCAAAATGGTCAGCAACATGAATAAACTTCTCCAAAAATTACATATTTCCCGATCTCAAAATGTAAATCAAGGTAGTTTTAAATGAGCTTAGAACTAAAATGCACAAAAATAAACATAAAATATAAAACATTTTACAAACACAATAAAAATACCCAAATCACATATACAAACAAATAACACATAAGTTTAACAATTTGTCAACATACCCTGATTTTGACATCAGACATGCTCTTTCAACAGAGAGAGAGAGACATATTTAATGGATAACATTAAATACACTCTATTAAAAACATCTACTTTAGATTATTCACCTGATAAATTACCTGAGATCCCTCTTCAGTGCCACCAACAATGCGAAACCCAAAACCAGCTTCTTGTCGCACTAAAGTTACAAGAGTTTCAACCCACTCAGTGTCCTGCCCCGCAGGGTATATGCGGACTCCAGGTCCCATACCAATCCATCGTAAGTCACGAGAATACCTAAAACACACACAAAAAAGACATTCATTTTCTTTGATGACTTTATATGAAAATCAAATTTGGAAGATATTAAGAAAACAAAAATTTTCCTCTGTTTCCAACGCAGCCAAGAAACAACTGATTTCTCAGGTAAAACTTTCAAAAGCAACGTGGTATGTTATGACAAACAAGTTTAACAATTAATTTTGCTAAGCATTAAAAATTCTTCACAAAAAGTAAATTAGAGATTAGTAAAAATTAGTAAAAAAGAAAACACAAAAATATAAACAATAACAAGTTAATGACACAGAATATAGTTAGCATTGATGAAAAATACCACAAAAGAAAAAACAAGAGAGTAAAATGACCTCCCACAGCAAATTACAGTTTTCAGTAACACACCAAATCAAACAATTTGCTCTCTTAATACTGCTAAAATATAAAGACATTCTGTCTGAGATACATTTCTTTATTTACCCATTAACTTCAAAATAATTTAAATGACATAATATTAAAACAAGCTTGACTATGTATGTACGTATTTCCTTGCTCCTTTTCCCTAGTCTAGTAGGGGTCGGAGATGGAAGATGGTATGGTGCCTCTCTCTTTAATGTGTCTGGGGAATTACCAGGGTGCCGGATCCCTTCCTGTCACACCTCCCTGAGGCAGGTGATCTATGAATGACATGAGGGTGGATTATGATGAGTGAATGTTATGGTGGAATGAATGGCAGGGGAAACAGGAATGCCCCGAGAAAACCTGCCATGAATACCGCTTCGTCCACCACAGCGAAACCTGGATCGGACAGGGTTTGAACCAGCGCCACCAGAGGTAGAAGGCGAGTACGCTAGGCACTACGCCACAGGTCGTCCTAATACAAGTTTGACTAAATATCAAAAATATTAGGCTGTATAATACAAATTGTAATTTTGCAGGTTTAAAGTATTTTTAAGAGTAATTATGTTTTGAATGTCTGAAAATGCCAAAATCTCGGGTCTAAACACTTAAAATCACTGACAGAAATTTGTTTTCCTGACCCAAAAATGTCTATATTGATGATATTTTGCCTAAAGATATTTTATAAGACCCTTTTTCACGGCACTGAGGAAGTTTGCAAATTTGAAACACAATAAAAACTTGGAAATTCAAATAATATTAAACACACTAAAATAACAGTATTTAATTAGGATTTAGGGAGCAAAGCAAATTGTAGAAACCTCAATAGATCTTTAGACAAATGCTTCAATTACATAAAATTTCAAACACTGATATTTGTGTACGCAATGAAAAAAAAAAAGATCAAAAATCAATGGGAAAGTAATAAGGATGAATCTGCTTTCTTTGTATGAGAAGAGTGGCAGCAAGGTTGTCATGGAAGTTCAAGTCTCTTTTCAATGGTTCTCCTTAAGTTTGGATCTTTTCACTATAAGAAAAATCTTATGATGATCAGAGAAAAGTCTCTTTGTAAAACAAAATTAAAAGTTCCACGATATTGTAGCCCATTGGATAAGTATAAAGAAGCTCCATGTCTGCATCTGAATGTTTCCCAAACATTCTATTGCCTCTCCGAATAATGTACACGCTGTATTCAAACTTACAACATCGAAAGGGTCACAAAAGTGTTGTGGTGAGAAGATTGAAAATGATTCAATGGACAGATAAATGATGTTTCCTAAATTAAATGGATTAATAATTATGAAACAGATTAGAGTAACAGTTTCACTTCCTTTCCACAAGTCCCATTCTTCATCAGAATTTAAAATACTCCAAGACTGGCACTAATTTATTTGAAGTTATGTATGTAATATTTCTCATTACTTATTATTTATTCTGACCAGGGTGGCTAGTGATCCTCAATCTCGAAATTCCCTGACCTTTCCCTGACTTTCCCTGATCAATGGATTAATTTTCCCCGACTATTATTGCACAACATTAACATGCATATAAAAATTAGATTAACAAATAAAAAACAAACATTACAGGTGAAATCTTATTTTAAAAAAGAAGTTATTTCATTAAAATAAATTTTCAATAATTTAAAAATCATTCTTCAATAGTAAAGCATTTTCATTTTAAAAAATTAAAAAGTTAGCCCACTTATCAGAAATATAAACAAAACAAATCTTGGAGTTAAATTGACTGCACTTTAACCATCTCATAATTATTCTTTCACCAAGTATAATAATACACCGAATATAATGATACACGTATAACATTCTTACAGCACGTCAGGGTCATTACGATTAATGATGCAAATCATAACATTTGCAGTCAGTGAATTGTAATATTTGCTAAAAGGAGGAAATAACTGGTAGGAGTGGAATTGCCATCCACTGTTCCATGCACCAATAACCCTCGCAAGTAGTTGCTATGACAACTATGCATTCTATCATGTTTATAGGAGGGTCGTTGCAACTGAAACTGCCTTTGGAGCTGAACTGGTGCTGTTTAGTCTGAGAGGAGCAATTACAGTTTTGTTGCAACTGTAGTGTTGTAACGAAACAGTTACTACTCCAACCTTGGACTAAACAGCTCCACTTGGAACAGTCTCGCTGTCACATCATTGCAACAGTGTTAACAGTTCCACTTAGAACAGTTTCGCTGTCACATCGTTGCAACAGTGTTAACAGTTCCACTTGGAACAGTCTCGCCGAAGAGTTGCAACTGTGATAACACATCTGTAAACTGTTGAAACTATTATTAACAGTTCTATAAATAGTTCTTGTAAACTGCTGAAACATGAAATGCATGGAATCAAAAGTATGGCGATTCAGGTTTGGTTTGGAATTAAAATAAAATCAAAGTTGGTGTCAAACTTTGGTGTACAACAGTACATGGAGAAAACAAACTTACACTCATTACACTTTGTGGCATTGCCATATTGTTAAAATAAAAACACTCATTACAATGAAATTACCTCATTACACTTTACTCTCACCTAATCGCGTCCCATCAAGACCATTGGAAAAAATAACCTGTTACTTTCACTATCAGTAAGGAAGCACTTCCACCTTTCAATGAGGATTACTGGGTTGAGAAAGCCACCATAAATCTAATTGAAGAACGAAAACAAAACAGATTTTCTATAGAATTTGTTGCGTATTTTTAAATTTGACAATCTTTAAATTTGCTTTTAAATTTCTTCCCCCTGGGTAGTGATCAAATTCCCTTACTTTTCAAAAACAAGAAAATTTCCTGACTTTCCCTGGATTTCCCAGTTCTCCCGGTTGCTCGCCACCCTGTCTGAAATTGACAAGCTAGAAGTCCAAAATCACACAATGACACTAAGAATAGTATGCACTGTCATTTGGTTCTTGTCCTTATTTGATATTCTTTGTTTACTGATTTGCTCAAATATAGTACAATGTTTCTGGAACAAAGGAGTCTCATAAAAACCATACTTGTGTTCTTATCACAGCCTACGACGTTTTAAAAAAGAAATGTTCATATATGATGCCAGAACTCTCTCCAGCAACCATATCCTGCTAATGTGTGGTCAAGTTCGAAAAACAAAGAGACATTTCAAATCAACTTTTTTTCACAAGTCAAATTAATAAAAATTATTTTTAAAGTTTAATCTGATCAGGTAGTATATATTTATAAAACTAGAAGTTGGTGAAAGTGATACTAGTTGGTTATCTATTCAAGTATACAATTTATCCTCCTAATGATCTAAAAAAAATCGACAAATTGAATAAATCTGCCAAAAAATAAACTACATGGCTGGATATAAAAAAACAAAAAAAATTAACAGTATAATTCTTAACTATAGTTCAATATTTTGGAATTTTATAGTAGTATGATTATACTGTGTTTTTTTTTATTGAATTTTAGTAATAGGTTGTTTTTTTTTGCTTTTGTAATGAACCTGTGTACAGACAATTTTTATAGTCTCTACAGGGAGTTTTTCATGCAATTGTACTGTATTTATTTACTCCATATTATCTGGTCAATAAATTCAAATTCAAATTTTCTGGTTTCTTTTGGTTGAAACCTAAAATTTGTTATTCAGTTACTTCTTCTAAAATGGGGTGTTCAAATCGATTTCTTATACTTTTCAAATTCCAAGCAATCTGTGTTTTCCTGTCAATTTCAATCGAGAAGCAATGCGAATAGTATTAGTATTAGTATTAGTATTTTATTTCAGATTACAGTTTTACAAGGTCCAATAGATGGAGTACCTCAACCCACAGGGGATTATAAAATCCGTGCGTCTGATGGTTAGATAATTCATCATAGATTAAATTTACAATCAAAATACTTAACTATCGTACATACTCAAAAACTTTTTACACTTATACTCAAATAATGTGTGAACCTGCACACATATAACAAATTATTATCAATATAGTTATGAATTGTAGTAAAGAAAAATTAATAGTTATTTGATTCATATATACACATATACATACATACATACAAATACACACACATACACATGCATACACACTTGAGATCATAAATTCTCTTTTATCCATTTTTTTAATTTTCCTCTAATATTGCCATGGCTTATATTTAATTCCTTAAGATGATTTGGTAATTTATTAAATACAATAATAGCATTATATGTGAATGCTCTTTTCCCTACATTCAGTTTTTGTCTGGTAAGACTAAGGCTTTTATTCCTTGTTATGCTATTAGATGCCAAATATTTTCTACTTAGTAATTCATAATTATAGGTCAAAGATTCTAAATGGTAGGCTTGTTGGATGTTGAGTGGGTAGGTGACCTTTTCTTCAGAAGTAGTAGTAATGGAGGTTTTGTGTTCATTTTTCATAATTAAATCAACAACCCTACCCTGCAATTTCAATAATTTGTGATATTGTGTACTATTAGTCCCTCCCCAAAAAATGATGCCATAAGTACTGATACTGTGAAATAGACCATAATAGATCATCAATAATGCTCTCAATTTCAATACTTTTTTAAGTCTATATAAAACATACAACAGATATTTCGTTCTCTTAATGACGTAATTTATTTGTAATTCCCATTTTAAATTTTCATCTATGAGAATTCCCAAATATTTTATATGATCAACTCTCTCTAGTGCAACCTGGTTGATGCTAACTCTCAAATTATGCTTTATACTGTCACTATAATTTCCAAATTGTATGTATGTAGTTTTTTTAAAGTTAAGCGACAAACTGTTATGAAATAACCAGTAGTATATTATACTAAGGCTTTCATTAATCTGAGACTCAATCTCTTCCCAGGTTTCACCAGTACAAAATATTGCAGTATCATCTGCGTAAGAAATAATCTCCATCGGTATCGATAACAAGTCATTGATATAAATGAGAAACAGTAGTGGTCCAAGAATTGTACCTTGAGGCACCCCGATTTTCACAATCTTTGGTTCACTTCTCACATTCTGATCCAATTTTACAAATTGAGTTCTATTTGACAAGTAACTATGAATCAGTCCAAGCCCAATGCCTCTAACCCCGTATCTCTCTAATTTTTGCAATAATTGTGTATGGTTTACTGTGTCAAAGGCTTTAGCTAAATCTAGGAACACTCCTGCAATCTTAACACTATTGTCAAGGTTTTGATATAGATATTGTGCAATATGGGCGAATGCATCTTTCGACCCTTTACCCTCTATGAAACCATACTGTCTCTTACTCAAAATGCTATGTTTATCCAAGAATTTTTTTATCCTTATGTGTAATATTTTTTCAAAAATTTTACTAATATTTGAGATAATAGATATTGGTCGATAATTATTCACATCCTGCTTTGAACCTGATTTATGAACAGGAACTATCTCTGCTTTTTTAAAATGGTCAGGGCAGATACCTGAAGTGAAACTATTATTAATTATGTGAACTATAGGATGAGCAATGAAATTTTTAATTTTTTTGATAGTCAGGCTACTTATGCCATCAATACCTCCTGCCTTTTGTCCCAATTTTTTTATGATCTCCATTACTTCTAGATGATTAGTGGGAAGTATACTAAAGGTATAAGTGTTAAGTGGAATGTCTGGAAAATTAAATTTTAAAATAGGTGCACTTATAGATTTAGCCATATTGATTCCCACGTTACTGAAATGTTCATTCATAGTATTAGCTAAGTCTTTTTGATCTTCTATAATGCAATTTCCAATTTTCAATTTATTTATATTTGTTTTCTCATTGGTAGCTCTATTAAGTTTCTTATTAACAATATCCCATGTTTTTTTCGTACTAGCATAGCTTAATTTCTTGACATCATAATCATTTTTAGCTTTCTTCAATAATTTCTTAAGCAGTTTAGAGAAGACTAGATATCTTTCCTTATAGTTATTGTTATCAGGATTCTGTTTCCATTCTTTATAATATCTTTCTTTGGTATTGCATGATGCGATGAGACCCCCAGTTATCCACTCTTGTCTAGGTTTATTATTCTTACTAAATTTCTTTATAGACTGTAAGATTAATTTCTGTAAAGTACTTATGAAGCTATCAGTAGCTAGGTTTGGATCACTAGCATTGAAAGTAGTAGACCAGTCTTCTAGAGAACATAAATGCACTAATTTCTTATAATGAATGATTTTGGTTTGTACTTTCTCTGATTTCTTATGTATATTTGTTGCAATATTAACAAAAATTGGATAATGATCATTAATCTGGTACAGTAATCTACAGGAGTGGATATCAACATTGATCTTCGCATAAACATGATCCAAACATGAGCCTATGTCTGGATATAATATATTTGTTGGTCTAGTGACTTGGTTCATGCAAGAGAAATATCCTTTTTCTAAGTAATTATTGGTGTAGTCATCAACCTGGTCGTTGTTGGTAAGAATATCAATGTTTGTATCGCCAAACACAATGTGATTTTTGAAATTCTTGTTGGAAGTCAAAAAGTCATTGAAATCTTTGATGAAACTCTTACAGTCATAATCGTGACAACGATATATGCCTGATATTTTTATACTTTTAATTTTCTTCAAATTTATAATCAAAGACAGCACTTTTAAATTACTATAAGTTTCTATCAGACTAACCACCTTTAGACTTTTCCTGGCATAAATCACTACACCATCACATCTGTTTAGTTTACTGTCGTTAGTATAATTAATATATCCTGGAATATTTATAAAAAAAGGCCCATGCATTAACCATGATTCAGAGCATATAATAATGTCTGGCTTCCTTTGTAATTTCATTAATAAAATCTCTAATAAGTTGACATTACCTGAGACACTTCTAATGTTCAAATATAAAATTGTTATGCCATTCATGTTAATGTTCCTATTCAAATAGTCAATATCCCCACTATTCTCTTGGATGTTTCTTGTTTCTAATCCTGGTTCCATCTGGGAGAGTAGTTTATTCTTGATCTAGCTTTATTTAATTGGTCCTTGTAGTATTCACACTGTGATATTTCATAAGCATAATGGTCTACATTGACTTTTGTCCTTGAATATTTATTAAAATTTATACAGTTAATACATTTTTTTTCAGTACTATTACATGTAGCTGTATCATGTTCTTGAGAACATTTAGCACATGTCTTGTTCCTGGTACATTTCTTAGCACTATGCCAGTAACCATTGCAAGAAAAGCAGCGACTCATATTCAAATCCTCATATATTTTACAGTACTCATAACCAATTGCAATTTTTCCTTTCTTCATTAATTTAAGAAAAGTGCATGGGTCCAATTCAATATATGCCGTGTAGGTTTTATACTCTCTATTTGATTTCTTGTCTTTCCTATTAATCTCTTTTATATAATGAACCTTTATTTGTGAATGCTCAAGTTTATTTTGTGAAATTATATCAGTTGCCAATTTTTCTGGATCATACTTACTACTGATATTTACAACTTGTATCCTAGGATTTCTCAGGGAGATCTTTTCAACTTTGAGTTCATTTTTGAAAGTGTCTTCTATTTTTTTTTGTAGTTGGTCATTTTCCTCCTTACAGCTACAGGTAATCCTAACCTCATTTTTATTTTTCACCTTCTTAAATAGTCTCACTCCAATTCCAATTCCAGCAGGGTTAATAGATTTTATTTTGCTGGCAATTTGTTCTTCGTTCAAATTTGTTAAACTTTTAATGAGAATTGGTGGGGTTTCATTGGAGAATGTTGTTTTGTCTTTTCTATCCTCCAGTAAAATTTGTGCATAAGATAACTCTGTTGGCAGGTTCGTGTTTTTATTATTTTCAATTTTGTATTCCAATAGTTCTACATAGCTGTTTAGTGCTTTATTCAAATTTTCCAATAATATTTTCTCTTTCCATAAATTGTTGTACTTATAAAGCAGTTCTGCATATTTCTGCTCTATTTCCCCTTTAATATCAGCTTCTTCATGTTGGCTTTTATGTACTAGATCTTCAGTACTTTGGTCAGATATCAATTGCCTGAGTTCCTGATTCTCATTAATAAGTGCTGCATTATCTTGCTTGTATTTTTCATTTTCACTGAGTGTCAATTTCAGCAAGCACTTGATATTATTGATGTTGTTTTCATTATCAATCTGCTTCTTAGAAACTGGGATTTGGGTTATGTCTACATCAACACAACACACTATTGAGGTTTTGTCAATGCACAAAAACTTTTTCCTTTCCAAACAACTCAAATGATATGCCGAATTACACAGTATACAAAAAACGGTTTTTGAAGATTTCGTACGACAACATTTATATGGGTATTCCGGGAGCAACGGTTGAGTAACACGTGTTCCTCCCGTCGGCGCCATGCGTCGTTAATGTTGGTTAATATTTTGTTGAACTAAATTCAATAGCATTTCCTGTAACCAGTATAGTTGCACTTAAATATTTGACCTGTAGTATTTCTTTCTTGAGAGGCTTGTCTTCTGTGTTACGTCCCCATCATCACACGCGCACGCTTGTTCCATCATCACACTCGCACGTCCATCCCGGCCAAAGTCTGAGCAGCAAGATTGCAATATTTTGTTATGTTGTTGAAATAGTAAAAATATATCCCAACTAGTCAAAATTAGGTGTTATTGTCTTATATCTTAATATCCACAAAAAAAAAAATCTACCAATTGTTAACTTATATCAATTATTGGTTGCCTAAATTATGGTAGTACAAGAAATAATAAAAGGGCTAAAAACAATAGTTTATGATTTGAGAATGGAAGCAAACTGAATGCTGCAGTTACTTTCTAGAAACTTATAGTCACAAAATTCAATTACTAACGTAACAATGACAAAAAATGCAACAAAATGTATAACCAAAACAACAATTACTATTAAATTAACATTTAGTATTCATAATGAAGTAACACAACAAAATGAAATTGACCTCAACTACCAAAACTTAATCTATGAATGTAAGATAAGTATTTTTCAAATAACGAATTAAGAAGAAAACCTCTTTATATTTTCGAGTAAATACGCTTCTTTCCATTACATAATATTTTCCAAGATAAAGTAATACAAGTAATGTTTTATGATGTGTATTTTAATTTTTCCTACAAATCTCAAAATATTAATATATTTGGGTTCTTAAATATACTTGGGCAAATACAGTGAAGTATATGCATCTGTACACTGAAGTTTTAGTATAATTGGCTTCAGATTTACATACATATTTGAAATGCCAGCTAAAATACCCTATATTATTATTATTGTTATTACTTAGTTCTTGTGTTGGTTTTTCTCTCAGCAGTGGATTATTAAATCAAGTTCTGCTGGGAGGAAGAATCTATTTCAGGTCCAAGAACTTTCTGGTAATGTGGGCTGAGGACAGAAGGATACTGTGTTGCAATCTACTTATTATATTGGTGTTGATTTTGAGTTTTTTAATGGAGTCAACCAGGGATTGGGGTACTAGTCCTAGGGTAGATAAAATGATAGGCACTATGATCACTTTTTGAACATTCCACAGTTTTTTTTACTTCAAAGGCTAGTTGTTGGTATTTTGATATTTTGTCATTCTTTGTTTTTTCTAGATTGTTGTAATTTACGACAGCAAAATCGATGAGATACACTTTTGATTCTTTTCTTTTCCAAAGGATGGTATCAGGTCTGTTGTGAATTGTTAGGTCAGTGAGAATGCTTCTGTCCCAGTACAAAATATTTGCTTTCAAATCGTCTTGCAGGACTGGTTGAGGTTTATACAGATGGTCTGGTGGTATGGGATTCTTAATGAAGTTCAGTGATTTTGGAATTTCCAGGTGAATTATTTTTCCCATGTTATTATGTCTAGTTTTGTAATCATTTTGGGCCAACTATGTGCAACCACCAATGATATGTTTGCGAGTTTCTTTGGTTTGGTTACAGCGGCGAAATGAATCTGTGATTCCGATTTCTTTCAGGATTATTTTCCTGTAGTTTCTGGTTGGTGTGACTCCATCTTGCATTGATACTATGAAGCCTTCTGTTTCTGGGAATAATTTGCCATTCATTAACCACTTAACTGATTCTATTTTATTTATTTTGCTGATGGTCAGTTGGTTGGGGTAGTTCCCGTGTATTGGTTTATCTTGCCAGGTTGTCATTCTATCTTTTTGTATTGGTTGGGGTAGAGGCTCATTCAGATAACTGGGTGTATAGTTTTCATCACTGGTTGTAATTGCTTGGTGTAGTGATGAGGTATACGCTTTGTTCCGGAAAAACTTATTGAGGATTATTATTATTATTCTGTAATTCCAAGCAACATTTGCTGGGTTTCTTTGAGTGGACAGCCCCAAAAGACAAGTCAACTCAAACACTATTGTAACAAAAGAAATGCTCTGGTCAGGCTACAGGTACTAAACATGACAGATTTTTGCAGCTTGATGTACTGGAAAGGTGATAGACCTATCTTCTCCAGGCTGCCTTTGAGCTTCTTAGGGATTAGTCCAGTTGCCGAGATGATGATCGGTACTATATATACTTCTCTTTGGCGCCACATTGTTTTTATTTCCTTCGCAAGAGCTACATATTTCTTGATTTTGTTGTTCCAGGTTGTCTGCAGGTTGTGGGAGCTCGGAATGGCCACATCTATAAGATATGTGGTAGATGAGGAGCAGTCAATCAGAATAATATCCAGCCTGTTGCAGGGTATTGGTTTGTCAGTTATTACGCTTCTGTTCCAATATAGTTCATAAGTGGCGTTTTCAATAACCACAGCAGGCTTGTACCTATAATAGAGTGTTTGGTCCTCATGCAGTTGGTACCTTTGGCTGATGGCTTAATGCACAATTTTGGCTACTTGATCATGATGGTTGAGGTAGCTTGTTGGTGCCAGCATCCTACAGCCAGATGTTACATGCTGAATCATCTCTCTGGGTTCTTTGCACTTCCTGCAGGTGTCAACATTTTGCTCCTTCAGTGTAGCCCTCCTGTAGTTATTAGTTGTGATGACCTGGTCTTGGACCGCTAGCATGAAACCCTCAGTTTCCACAAACAGATCCACATTTGTCAGCCACTTGTTTGACGCTTCCTTGTCGACAAAGTCGTGGTTGAGTTCAGCAGGATGCCGGCCATGGAGTGCCTTGCTTGACCATCTGGTCACTAGCTGGTTCAGGTGTTCTTGCTGGGATGAGATGCAAATATCATATTTGTTGCGCAAATTGAGAGGACTATATGCGTCATCCGCCAAGCGAACAGCTTCATGCAGTGATGTCGACTTTGCAAAGAAATAACCTCTCAGGTTAGCTATTTGTCTCATATTTAACCTGCGTATGTCAACAAACCCACATTCGCCGGCACTCCTGGGGATGCATATTCTCTCAATGGCAGCCTTGGGGTGGTGTGCCTGATATTTAGTTAAGATAACCCTTGTTTTGCCCGATGTTGCGTCAAGATCCGTTGTGGTCCATTTAACAGTGCCAAATGTAAATGTAAGGGCTGGCACAGCATAGGTGTTGATCGCTTGAAAAGTATTCTTCTCATTCAGCTTTGACTTCAGGATTCCAGATAGTCTTTTATAGTACTCAGTAGTAATTTCCGCCTTGATTATGACAAATACGTTTTGCTTACAGAAGTCCTAGGTATTTATAGGCATCAGTTTCATTCATCCCCTCCATACCGGCATCTCCCCCAATTTCAAACCCAGATGCTAGCATTTTACCTTTTTCAACTTTTAGGCTTCTACATTTATCAAGCCCAAAAATCATTTTAATATCATTGGAGAAGATTTCCGTTGATCGGAGGAGTTGCTGCAATTGGTGATCTGTTGAAGCATAGAGCTTGATATCGTCCATGTACATCAAGTGACTGTGCAAATGTTTCACTAGGTTACCACATTTTATCTTAAATCCATATCCTGTTGAGTCTAAAAACGTTGATAATGGGTTAAGAGCCTTACAAAACCACAGGAGGCTTAGGCTGTCCCCTTGGAATATACCTATTCTTACATTGATAGGTTTTGTAAGAAATCTGGCTCCACTAGAATTAACTTGGAGTACTGTTTTCCACGAGGACATGAGTCTTACGATATGCTGGTCTATTTTGTAGATTTCCAGGACCTGCATTAGCCAGGAGTGAGGCACTGAATCAAAAGCCTTCTTGTATTCGATGAAGGTTGTATGTATATTTCTGCCCTTGATAATTGCTTGTTCTAATACCACCAAGTCAATTATCAGCTGTTCCTTACAGCCTTGCAACCCCTTGATGCATCCCTTCTGTTCCTCTGCCAGCACATCATACTCAGCCAAATGGTCGTACATCGCTGTAGCCAAACAAGAGGTCAACACTTTATACATTGTACATAGGCAGGTGAGATAGGCCGATAATTAGCAGGGTTATCAGTTTGACCTCCCTTAGGCAGCAGGTATGTAACCCCGTGTGAGAAAGCTCGGTACAGTATCGGGGTTTTGGAGGAACATATTAAAGAAGAATGCCATTTTCTCGTGGGTACAGGTGTTTCTTAAGCCAAAAGTTGTGGATGTAGTCTGGGCCAGTAGCATTCCAATTGAGAGTTTTCTTTACAGCTTCTGTTATCACTTCCTTAGTAATTGTCACTGATGTCATTTCAGGCACCTGTAGCAGTCATGTAGTCTCTTTCTTGATCCACAAAGCTTCCCCATTGTATTCCACTGGGTCCGACCATATGCCTCCCCAAAACTTCTCCACACTCTCCTTTTCCAGGGGAGAGGATTGGTTGGCGAGCTGCTCATTTCGGGCTGTTCTAAGGCCCCTATAGTAATTTTTCTGGCTTGAGCGAAATAAGTTATTTTGCGTTCTCCTTTGATATGACTCCCGATATCTCCTAAGCCGCCTTGACTTAGCAGAAAGGTTTTGCTTCAGCAAGTCAAGGATTTCCTCGTATGATTTGTTCTCGGGATCTCTATCTGTATGCTTTGTTCTTTCCTTTTTTATCCGGTCCAAATGTCGTCCAAGCCCTCTAGATCTTCTACCAGCAAGATACTGATGCAGCCTTCCTATATCAGCTCTTAACGAAGCAATCACCCTCTCTAAGTGGAGTTCCCAAGCGGGCGAGGTTCTAGGCCTCCAATTTCTCTGCGATTTATCAGCTATTTTTCCACCTATATGTCGGACAATTGTCACTGCCGAGCAGTATATTAAGCTGTGAAGGTCAGTAAAATCATTAGCCTGATTGATATAGGCAGGGAGAATCTTCCCATTCATTATTCCTGTGGTCTTAGCTAACTTCTTGGAGTTACTCTGCTTTGATACATAAGGTCTGTATGCGGGCTCCATATGCTATGGCTGTCTCTAATGCATTCCTTAGATGCGCTATCATAGGGTCCTGTTCATTTCCTTGTGCCTCTTGTTCTGGAAGCCTGTAAGGCCTCCTTGGGCACTTGAAGGGTTTACCGGGCCCACCATTCATCGGCTGGCTGTTAATTGTGCTCCCTGAAGGGGATGAGGATACATTTACTTCAGTTGCTCTTATTTGCGTCCCACAATCAGCCAGCTCACTGGCTACTTCGTCTTTAATTTTGCCAATTTGCAATCCTGTCATCCTTTTGTTAACATAAATTACTCTCCTCTGGTCCGCTAGCCGCTGAGCACTGACCAGACCGCTTAGCTCTGGATAAATTTGTAAGAACAGCTTCTTCTTCTTCTTCTTCTTCTTCTTCTTATTATTATTATTATTATTATTATTATTATTATTATTATTATTATTATTATTATTATCATCATCATCATCATCATTATTATCATCATCATTATTATCATCATCATTATTATCATTATCATCATCATAATTATTATCATTATTATCAGTACAAAATCTGCAATACATTCCCACAGAGACGAACATTCCTCTGAGCGTGGGATCAGTAAAATACAAAAATATAAAATACAAATTTTTTAAATGCAATAACAGTGTAGTAACATATATCATGAATACTACTTAAAATAACAATTTAATTAATAATGTCAATTTTAACAAATTAATGATGTTGCAGAAAAAAAATTATAAATTTCACTTAATTTAATTATTACAGTTGATAAACCAGTTATAAATAAATAAATAAATAAATTTATTGTCAAAAAACAGTACAGACTGCGTATGACCACGTGGAGGACAATAAACTAATTTACTCTCCGTAAGCAAGCAAGGGACCATCCCATCAATTCCGATCAAGGGCCCTAAGGCAGAGGCGGTTTCAAAAATTTCAGCAAAAGTTCCTAGATAAGATAAAAAGTTAGCGAGTTATAATACAAATATAATGTCAATATGTTTGTAATTTAACGCAAATATGTTTGTAAATTTACATGTACAAGTTATTATCGAACTATAGATTATTCTGAGTATAGTGTTTAAAAATCATAAGAGTTGAAAAAACACTAAATTCACGATTTATTGTTACAATAAACACGCCCCTAGACAAAGTCTAGAGAACCTGTATAAGAAATCCGCCTCTACCCCAAGGAAAAACGGAGAAAAACCCGGCCCAGGATGGGGCTACAGAATTAATGTACACAACCATGCCAAAGTTGAGTACATATAAAACTAAATTAATATGAGCCATACGGCAACACAACCATACAAGAAAATAGTTTTTGAAATTGTTATAAGTTATTTAAAAAGTGCTACAGCAATGGCGTGATCAAGTACAAGACGAATTTAACTTTTATTAAAATAAATAAATTCTTTTACATTGTAGAAGCACTGGTGCAGGAGGTAGTTTTTAACCGCGGATTTGAAGAGATTTAATTCAATAATATATTTTATGTTCTTGGGCAGGGAATTATATAGAACGATTCCCGAATGATAAGGTCCTTTTTGGCAAAGAGTGGTTGACACTCTAGGGCGATGAATATTATTCCTATTGCGAGTATTGTGTTCGTGAACAAGACTGTTTCGTATAAAGCAAGGGTGGTGCTTCAGTAGTTCGGTCTTAACAAACACGACCGTTTCATAAATATTATTTTTTGCTTAATTAATTTTTTTGGAAACGTAGTATGTCCAAGTTTCTTAAATGCATAAATCAAATATTTAAGTTTATTTATTAATTTATTAATACGTATGTCCCATCTCAAATGCTGATCAAACCAAACTCCAAGATACTTGCAGTGTGAGACTCTTTCAACTGGCCATCCATTAATATTAATTTCAATATTTCTCAGTTCCGGAATGCTGTCTTTGTAATTACCAAATGTTATGTTAACTGTTAGGACCAACTCATTTTTTACTACCCAACTGTAAATAATATTAAGTTGAGTTTCCATACTGTAAATAATATTAAGATGAGTTTGCAATAGTCCAGTTATCTCCTGAACAGAGCAGCGCTGTATTGTCAGCATATGAGATGAGCAATGGTATTATTGTTAAAAGATCATTAATGTATACTGTAAACAATAGAGGACCAAGAGAAGTTCCCTGGGGTAATCCCGTAATTACAGTTTCAGTGTCGCTCTGAATATTTCTAATTTCAACATTTTCTTCTCCATCAGTTAAACAATTCTTAATATGGTTTAAGGCTTGTCCATTTATACAAATTCTATAAAACGTGTATGAATTCTATATAACGTGAAGAACAGTCTCTGGTGGCTAACAACATCAAATGCTTCTATTATAGGGGGAATTAGTCTGATGTAGACAGATTGATATTCATTATAAGCAATAAAAGATTTTGTTGATGCAAAAGGCTTTTACAACTGCATTTTTTCGGCCAAAGGAACGAGCACTGAAGAGCAGGCTTCTTTGGCCAAAGGACCCAGCACTGAAGATGACCACCATGTGGCCGAAAAAGCTTTTTGCATCAATAAATAATGACAGAATGACAAAATCTTTTATTGCTTGTAATCAACTTCAAATGCCTTACACAAATCTAAAAATGTAGCAATAATTGGTGTGGACTCGTCTAATTTTTCAATTATGTGTTTGGAGACACATGCAAGTGCATCTTTAGCACCCACTCCCCTTCTAAACCCGTATTGTCTATCAGATATTATGCCGTTTTTGTTAAGAACTCTTGTTATTTGACTATACATTAATTTTAAAAATATTTTAAATAGATTCAAAGTGAGGGAGATGGGTCAACAAATACTGGCAATTGTTCTATCTCCATTCTTATGTATGGGTTCAATGGAAGCTTTCTTGAATGCTGTCAGCCACATTTCTTTCCTTATACAAGCATTAAAAATGTTTACTAATGGTGTACCAATATAATCTGATACAATTTTTATTGTTTTTACACTTATTGTCAGGGCCACCAACCTTGTTCTTCATGTTATTATTTCGGATTTTAACCCCAGTTCCATTGTCGGATGAAGGTATATAGTATCTTCATCGAGAGGTATTTCAGGTATACCTATTTTTTCAGTGGGTTCCTCTATTGAGGAAGTTGTTTTTATGCCTACAGTAGCAATGTGATTACTTAGTGCATTTGTAATATCTATCTTGTCATTTGCTAGTCTTTTATTATAGTTTATAAGTTCAACTTTATCATTTTTCTCCTTATTTTTTAGCTTTGAATTGACATATTTCCATAATAATCCATATTTGCATAATCCATATTTGCAAGTTTTTCAGCTGGGTCACAAACCTATCTAAGTACTTTTGAATATCTTGTATAATTTTGTTTAAATTCATCAATTTTTGGATTTGCTTTATAACAAATATAAGTGGTTCTTATGATTTGTAGAATTCAATATACCTTTAGTAATCCAAGATTTTTCTTTCTCTTAGTTTTGAAAATACTTTTCTCTACCATTTCATTAATTCTCTGAACTAAATCTAATACTGTATCATATACATCTTCTGTATCAGCATCAGTATTCCAATTAGCTTGAGCTGCTAATTTGTTTAGTTTTTTATAATTTATTGTAGGCTTATTATATTGTAAATTATGTGGTAGTTTCAAGCCGACCTTTAGGAAAATTGGATAGTGATTCAGTAGTATTTCTGAATATACACACATTTGTAGAGTTTTACCATTGTCTTTTACAAAAAAATTGTCAATACACGATCCCTCTTTTTTGGTCCCCTCAAGTTTGGTCTAGTAATGCTATAGATAGTTGGTGTATATTCATTTTCCGTAAGGTTAAACAGAAATTCCATGTTTGGAAGTCTGTTGTCAGAATATCCAAATTGAAGTTGCCTATTATATGTGAATTTACTTTAGAATTCTTTGAGAGAAAGCTTTTAAAATATTTGACAAAAAGTTCATCATTAAAATCATGGCATCTATATATCATTGAAATTTTTATCTTTGAATTATTAAGATAGATCACAGTATCTATAGTTTTGAGATCATTTGTTTTATCAATACTAGTAACTGTTTCTAATGTACTTTTTATAAATAAGAATGGTCCATCTGCTATATTCATGGTGCTTCCATTACGTACACTTTTGTGGCCAGATAGTTTATAAAACCCAGGGTAGGGTACTTCTCAAGTCTCTGAGCAAGCAATGACATCTGATTGTATATTAAATTTTTTTAAGTTTTTCAAGACATACTTCCAATAAATTGAAATTAGCGTTCATACTTCTAATATTAAAATAGAGCATAGTAATACCTTCAAAACTTGTTAAACAATTGCATAAATCCTTAAAATTATTAAACTGTTTCTCATTAGTGTTCATATAATCCAAAAATATAAAAATATAATAAAATAGTTCTAAGGGTGATTTTCTGGTGGTGACTCTTTGCATGGATTTATCACTTGTTGGATGTCCTTCGGAGTTCCAAAGATATTGGGACTATTCTGGTGACACTGAATAATCAGTCTCAGCTACACATTTTTTCAGTTTATTTTTTAGAATTGGACACTTCACAGTATCCATAGCCATATGCATATTAAATTTTTGGTTACCATAGGTACAATTTACCCACACAACTTTATTATTTACATCACTACACTTGTAACCTACATGTGTACCAGCAAATTTATAGCATGCATTATAATTTGTTCATTTTTTACCGTTATGTACATGTCTAGCACATTTTGGGCAGATACTATAGTTGATATACTTGAAATACTTGCAAAATTGATGTCCAAAGAAGATTTTCATATCATTTTTCTTCATTTTCAAAGTACTTTCAGCATACAGTTCAATGATTATATATTTCTTCTAGTTTTTATTTTGTACATCTACACGTATCTGCTTGCGTGCTTTGTTACCATTGAAGTTTCTGTAATTTATATCTTGTTCAATTTCATCATGTTAGGTTTTAACTCACAACTTCCAAGTACCTACTTGTGGAGGAGTGTTTAGTACCCATGAGTAGGTACTTGGAAGTTGTGAGTTAAAATTGACATCCGATACATAGGTATGAGGAAAACGGGTTTAAATGCTACCAGTATGGGGATGTGACCCAGGTTCGATGGAACAGGCCGGGTGGATGTTGCGTACGGGCTTGGGAGTCGAGGCAGGTGGTGCAATGGACAGCACACCTGCAGCCAGAGTAGGGGGTCCCGAGTTTGAGTTCTGGTCCATCGCAATTTTCACATGGCCGTTAAGACATGGCAGTTAGGTTGTTTGCGAAACTGACGATTTTAACTTTGGGCTGCTTCATAGTGGTTTCAGTAACTTCATATTGGTTACCTAGATACATCTTGCAATCTGTCAATAACTTTTGTACTTCATTTTTATTTTGGCATCTAACAGCAATAGATCCATCCTTGTTCTTATTTATTTTTGTCCATGGAACATATATATATTTTTGTCTATATTGGTGATTACTGCATCAAAAACACTATCATTTTTGTCTGAACTTTTTGCTTTGATATTAACATCTGGTATATATGTTTTCACTGGAACATTGGTGTGTTTTGTTGTATTGTCTTTTAGAAAATTGGAGAATGTACACATTTCTTTATTTATCTCTATAAGTTGTTTCAGTAAGCTATTCTTGTCTGTTATCTCTGCTATAAGTTGTTGTAGCAGGATATTTTCTTTCTTGAGTTCAGTAACTTGATCTTATGTCTTTTCTTCATCTGGTACAGTGGCATTATTCAACACTGATTGCTCTTTATTGATGCACATTGACACATATTCATTAAGTTGTCGACGGACTTTTTCAAGTTCATATAATTTTACTTGAGCAATCACTTTCTTTATATCTGAGTTGCTTTCTCCATCTTCGGTATAGGTTATGATGCCCTTATGTTCAGGGTATATGACAAATATATCAGATATAATTTTAGCCGAGCCTTTTTCATTATAGTCACTCTTAAAACATGAGGGACAGGAAATAGACTTGCATAATATGCAGCTTACTACATTGTTTTATCTCTTTTTCTTATGACACCTGTATACATATTTATCAGGCTCTCTCAAGCTCTTTCTCTTGAGCTCTTTTGAGTATATTCTCTTGAGCTCTTTTGAGTATATTCTTTCGAGTCCACTATCTTCATATTCGTTTTCTTCTAAAATTTAAGTTTTCACATCTCTCACAATTAAACACGCACACACATAACTCACTAAAATCTATGAGCACAACCTGCATCATACACTTCATACCATATCAACCAGCTTCATCCGCGCATGCAAAGCCAGAGCATGCTTGCATGCATTGTCCGCTTTGACAACGACCCAACTCCAAAATTATAATAAATAATATATAATACTAAAGTACTTCACGTTTACAAACTTATTACTCAAATCTCTCATTATTATATAGTAAAAATTCATAAATTTTAATATTTTTTCTTATAATTCCATTCTTGTTTCATTTATATCCGTATTTACCCAAATATAGTTCCCTCTTTTTTTCTGGAAAAAAAAATCGCCCAAAACTCCAGTGGGGACTATTTTTGGAGTTTAGAATGGGAAAACTGCTAATTCAAAGTTCCAGGGGTGAAAATGAGCTAAGCGAACCAAGCCGTATACGTAACATAACAAAAAGAACATAGATCAATGATAATGGTGGGATTTGACGCTCATTCGAAATGGAAACCGAACTGGTACATGTTGTCTAGGAATGACCGATTGCTGCCACCGTGGCTGGCAATCGTGACACACGATTTTGTAGAGAGACAGTGATCATCTACGACACTACGAAAGTTGGGTGATTAAAGATGCTTTGATGCTAACTTCAAACTGCGAGTTCTAAATATTACTTAGACACATGGAAATAAAGCAGTGACACGAGAATTTGAAATACAGGCAAAGTCCATGTGGATCTGTCGATGTCAAGAGAAGTTGAACTGCAACAATTAGCTTTTGATTTTCAAGTCCTTATGATATGGAATTTGTCACATGGAATTTGGAATGAGCATTTCTCTTCAGAAAAACTTTTCAGAAAGTTGATTTTACTCAACTTCATTTTTTTCTAAATTTTGCCTCCTAAAATAAGGGGGGGGGGACTATATTAGGGTAAATACGGTATTAGCAGTATATTTTGCACAACATACATTTCCTATTTTATTCCGAGCATTTTGTCATCAAGTAGGTTTAAAGTGTAGTGTAGACATATTAGTGTCTTTCACTAATATGTTCTCAATACACAACACATGCTTGTGGCATCTTGATCACGGCAATCTCTACTGATTTTGTAACAGTCTTTCTCACTGCTCTCTGTAAGTAATGAAGAGAGATCAGTGGTTTTGTTTATTAAAATAAGAAACATTCTCCAGAAACAGTTCTCAAGTCCATATTTGTAAAAGAATTATTAGTGGAAAGTACAAAGAAAACACAAAATAAACTAGAATCAATTACTTCTTCAAAGGTGTGATGATGAAAACTGAGACAAATGTTTCGCAGATATAATCCACAGAAGCAGATATCGAAGATAACCTAAGACCACAAAACAGAAGTGTTACTAAATTTCATGAAAAAATGAGGGTTGTCCTTGGTTTTAAAAATTCTGAAGTAACATAAAATGTACTTCTAAGTAAAATTTTTAAAATATGTAGAACTTGATTCACAAGATTAACGCAAAAATCAGAAAGGAATAGGTCACATCAGTACTGGCAAACTTCATTAATAAGGAAAAGAGGTTGAAGTTCGTGGGAATCTGCACACTAATATCATCAACAACAAACCAAGCAAACACATATAAATCTCTTAAATTGCTGTGAACCTCACCGCCAGGTAACAGATTAATTATGTTATATTGAATGAAAATGGGAGACACGACCGAGATTCGAACTCGAGACCTTGAGCTTAACGCGCTCATGCGCTTACCAACTGCGCCATCCTGTTCGCCCTCAATTATGTAGTGAGGTCCAAGATTACCAGTTCCAAGCAGCACACTATTAAGTACTCCAAATGTATTCTCAAATAGAACAATAAAAAATTTCCAGTGCAAGACAAATTCATTTGCTTCTATGAGTTCACTTATCTAATTTATAAACACTTAATGACAAGAAATAAAAGTAAAGAATTAAAAAAATACAATATGTCCCATTCAGACTACAGGAAGATAAAGGTTCCACAAAACAATTTCAAAGTGGGCTTAACTTTCTCTCTTGACATTACCTTAACAATAAATATATAGTGATATTTGACTACATATACACAACAGACTACATATACACAAGACAGAGGAGCATTATAACAATTATCTTACCTTGTAACATTACTAGGATGAGGCTGTTCATGTTCAAAACTTGTACTTTCCTTTCTTTTGTTTGTACTATTTGAAGTATAATATCCAGAATTAGAAGAAAGTAAAGCACTCCCAGGAAAATTTCTAATATGAGGACTGTATCCAGCATACCCTAAGTCCTTTTGTGTTGCTAAATTTCCAGTTTGTACATCACCATAAGTATAACCATAACCTGGATCATACTGACCTCCACCATACCCATTGTAGAATGGGTGAGTCACATAATGTCTAGGATAATCAGTAGACGAAGATCTTTCATTTTGAATATTAATGTCAGTGATATTTGAATCATAAACACTGGATGATGTGGGAGAATTTATGGAATATGAATCATTGGGTTTGTACACATAATGTTCATGAGATTTATTCCAGTCCTGTTGTTGGAGAGCGTCAGAATCCAACTCATTGCCTGGACTACCACACCGAGAATATTCAGTGGTAGGGTTCCGGTGAGATAAAGGATCCTGCAGAGTAGATGCACCTAAGCGTTCACTAAGATTTAACAAAGGACTTCGAGCTGTTTCTCTACTAGACCCATCATATGAGTCTGAATAAGGAAACACTGTTTTATAAGAATCTTGCAAATAAGGAGCAAGAGGTGATGATGGATTATGCAACGTATTAGTTCCCTCCGCACCATTCTCTTCACTTTTTCCAACTTTACCAAATCGGACAGTCTCATTTCCTAATGTAGAATCTGCACTACCACCATCAACTTCTGGAGACCAAGTTGGAGTTTTAGGTCGATTTCGAGTATCAACCAATGGTGTTTTTGGCCTATTTGGTATGACTTCTTTTGGCTGCGTACTGTAAAGATCTGCAGTTGGAGTTTTACTTCGATACATACTAACCACTGCCTCTTTATAAACATTTTTCCTCATATTTGCAATGTCCTCTTTCTTTTTCATTTTGTTCTTTCCTGGGGAACTTGGACCACCACGCTGAACAGTGACAGTAGCTTCCTGATTTCTCATACAATCTTTCAAAACTTGAACAACTTCACCATGACACATATTGCGAACACTAATATTATTAATATCAACTAAAATATCTCCTTCCATAAGATTCTTACATCGTTGTCGATCTAAAATTTTCTTCACTTTCTGTCCATGAGCACTATCTGCAATAGTGAAACCAAAACCCATAGCCCCCTTTACAATTGATATACTATGAAATTCTGTTTTTTCAGAAGAAGGGTCATTAAAATCACCCATAGATTCAGTTAATAGAATATCTGTACTATTTGGCCTATGCATATTTTTTGTCTTCTCAGTAGCACACAAATCAGGCATAGACTTCATAGAATTATTTACAAGATCTTCTGTGCCATTATGACTTTCAGAAGAGACATCAATAAAATTGTAGCCTTCACTTTTAACATTTCCATCCCTGTCCATGTAAACACTGGCATCAACAGTCACTGTTTCTGAAACATTTCAATAAGATGAGCATTAGAGACATTTGTTGATTCGTAGTAAATCAACTGTCATAAAAATTAAATGACCATGAAAGAGAGGTCATCAAGAAAATTTATAACAGCCTATAACAGTTGTAAGTTCAGTCAAACAAAACCACAGATATATCAAGAAATAATAACAATCACTAAAAAATATTCAATACATTTCATATCAGAGACTCAATGATTATTTTAAAAACATCACTCTCAAATAAAACATCATAAGCTGCATAAATTGTCATCTCCTTCCCATGTTTTTCTAATAATTTGGAAGTCCATGCATAATACAAAAAGAATATTTATCTTTACTAGAAACACTTTAATTACAAAATCAAATTACAATAGCACCTAAAAGGTATCTCTCTTGACTGAGATATTATCACATAAATTGGGAATAGCAATCAACGAGAAGTTGTACTTTCACAGTAAACTCTCAGTCACAACAGTTTCATTTGTAGATCAATATAAAATACAATAAATATGCAGCATGTCATCTAAGTTTAAATTAACCAACCTGCATTGCATGATATCACATATTATATGTGCCAGGCAACATGGTTCAACATTAATATTTCATTAATATTCTTATGCTAAATGTGGAATGTAAGTTAAGTCTCAAAAATAATAAATTTACTCTCAAAAAAGCAGTTGCAAACTACTTCAATCACGAGGAGGACAATAAACTCATTGTCTCCTTGGAAGCAAGCAAGTGGAATAATAAAACTTTTTTAAAAAAATTTTTAAAACTAGGAAATTTAACATTCAAAGTAGAATTCAAAGAACTTGGAATTTGATGGTAAATGTCAATCAACTTTGCTAGACTCCTTTCCAAAGAGAAAGGTTTAAGTAAGTTTTTGTCAAAAACAACCAAATAATAGATGGACATAAATATAGTATTTACCCAAATATAGTCCCCCCTCAAATATAATCCCACCTTATTGAAGGAGGCAAAATTTAGGAAACAAAAATGAAGTTGAGTATAATCAAAGTTTTTCTGAAGGGAAAAGCTCATTCAAAATTCCATAGGAAATGGTTGGCTCTGATAAGTACAATCATAAGGATTTGAAAATGAGAAGCTAACTGCTGCAGTTCAACTTCTCCTCTTGAAACTGCTAGATCCACAGACTTCAGCTCTACTTTGAATTCTCAAGCCACTGCTTTATTTCCATGTGTCTGGGCATAATTTAGAACTCGCAGTTTGAAGTTAGCGTCGAAGCATCTTCGATCACCTAACTTTCATTGTGCCGAAGAAAATTCCCATCTCTTGACAAAATTGTGTCACTGTCGGAACAGTGACTGCAATCAGTCATGGACCAGTTCAATTCACACTCTGAATAAGCGTCAAATCCCACCATCATTGAACATTGATCTGTTTTTTGTGTTACATTATGTATACGGCTTGTGTTCGCTTAACACATTTTCACGCAAATTAGCAGTTTTCCTATCCTGAGCTCCAAATAAAGCACCCCCTCAGATTTTTTGGAGATTAAAAAAAAAAAAAAGGGACTATATCCGGGTAAATACCGAACATGCATTTATATTTATTTCATCTCAAAAAGTGTACTTCACTAACCATTTAACTGAAATAGTGGTAATGATTATTGATGGAGGAACATTTCATCTTGCAGAGAAAACTAAATTTTCAGAAATAATTATACATTACTTTTTAAATAAGGTATTGTACCAATTTTCAATATAGATAAGTTGTGTTATTATAGAATATTACATTTACTCATATAAAAGGAATAGTTACTCAGGATATTCTGTTTAATGTTTATATATTTTCAAAATAATTTTTATATCTTTATCCTTATTTGTTATTTAAAAAGCCTAGTAACTTGCGATCCCCAACCTATTGGGTTTCACAGACAATTAAATTCATTAATTTACATTCCATGGACCACTAAGTGAGTTTTTCAAGAAGATGAATATATTTGTCGAACAATGACCACAGAAATTTAAATTTAAGAATCTTTGACATGCACCTATTTAATATAACAAAACTATATGATGTTTTAACTATAACACAATTGTAAACATCTGCGTAATCAAACATACTTATTCAATTCAAGCAACACAATCTTAAGAGGTCATGTGAAACTTGTCCAAAATGTGGATTTTGTTTGATACCCGATTGGATATTACTTACATCAAATCAATTTTTTTTAAATTTTGGTATTAGTTTCCTGCTTTTCAAATATGATTTGAAAAAATCAAACAATCTAATATTTATGTCATAAAAATTAGTTTCATCAACAGATCAAAAATTGTAATTAATGTTGAGATTTTTCCGCAGACCACTGCACTAGAGTTTATTAGATATTCTGGAAAATAAGTTGAAGGAAAAATATTTTTACACAACACAAAATTAATACAAATCAATTACCAGGGGCGTTCACTGCAACAGTAGTAACAACTTCCGTGTTAGGGTCATTTGGATCAAAAGGCAGAGGATATCCTCGACATACTTCCAAAGTTACAGTTTCAGATGGAGTTATAGACTGGAACACGCTCACCATATCATGATGAGTAAATCCCAACACACAGGTTTCATTAACATACACCAAAACATCACCTGCAAATATTGAAATAAGTCGAATTGAACTTAATAAAACACAACACACAACACACTGTTCCATTACCAGTTTGTAACTTTCCATCCAACCATGCAGGACCATTTGGTACAACAGATTTAATCTGTAAAAACTCCTCTTCAGTATCATCTCCACCCACAATTGTGAAGCCCAGTCCTCTTGAAGATTTTACTAAAGTAGTTCTTATTCTTTCTCCTTGCAGTTCTTCAGGATTCCTCGTGAAAAAACTGCGGCGTTCAAAACCTTTAAAATAAATAAGAAAAATTAATTTTTGCTCATTCATATGGAATTTATAGCATCCCAAATACAAAAAAAAAAACATGAACATATTTTTAACTTGTCATAGAATTAAAATTTTAACTTTACCAAAATAAGCCTAACAACATTTATGCCCTCTTGTTCCATGATGAAGATTAGAAAGTACCTACATCACATAAAATACTTTTGTCACATTTGAAAGTCCTTAACACCTTAAATCTTCTTCTAATCATGCCCAAGCTCATCTCATAGCAATGGAACAAACTTGAAGTCCAGTAAAAGTATGTTCAATGCATAAGGTTCAGTACACAAAAATTAAACACAACTCGAATTCACACCTCAAAAGAAGGAAAAAAATTCTAGCTTTAGCACTGAGTATTTGTTAATGAAGTGTTATTGTTAGCAAGCCCTTCAATGAAAATTAGAACACAGTTATCTGGTGTCTGGTGGTAAGGGACTGTTTACTGACATTTATCATGGCAGCATATTTTATATTTCATCGGGATAATTTTCTAAAAATGGTTGTTACTTCTTTTATTAATGGGGACATTCCGATTCATCTTGTTGCATCTAGGAAACTTCATTTTCACCAATTTTTAAGTTGATTTTTGATTTTTGAAAGAAATATGACATCTATGTGGAATAGATTTCAGGAAACCCACTAAATATGCCTAATTGAGCTCCAATATCTTTTAATATGAATGGATTAAGAACTGGGATGTTTTGCAATCATCCTAATTCAATACAAATATGTTTAAGTAGGTTAACTTGTTAAAAATATTTCCCACTTATAACAGTTCCTGCATTGAAGAGACAAATTTCCATTCCCCCTGGTACCTCTTTTAAAAGGTTTTCACTGCACTTCCATAAGGATGAAATACAGCTCACACAATGGAACCTGTGACTATAAAGACTAAGATGACAGTTTAACAGGCAAGAACTATGATGAGCTTCCACTGGTGGTGTTAGAGTATATGGATTTGCAGTCACGGTTCAATTTGTAGCCAATGTCAGTCAACATGTTTAAGATATTGTCCTAGGAAACAAAGACCAAAAAATGGAAGTGCTTCTGATTAATTTGCGGAAAGCTGGAAATGGTTTTAATCTCTTATTGTAAATGTAAAAAATTTGAAGTTTGCACCAATTTTCTCCTTGCGATCAAGGTAGGGGGCTCAAAATCTAGAAAATTTCAGACTTATCTTTTTTGCAAATAATTCATAAACTACACATTTTTACAAAAAAAAAAAAAAAAACACAAACTAAATTTGACTAAATTCTGTATCTAATGGGTACATTACATGCGAAATTCTGTCAATGGGTTTATGTCAAAAATTCAAGTTGACAAACATTTTGTTTTAAAAAATTTAGTCTCTTTCCCCAAGAAAATTTCAAGAATTTTCCTCAGTGAAATTAACACAAGTCATATATATATATACACACACACACACACACGCACACACATTTATATATAATATATATAAACATAAAAATCATAAAATTTGAATGAATAATTTAAATTTTACAAGTGTTTTAGATAACTTGATCCACAGCTGCCCTGTGTAGTCTCAGTAGAAAAGTGCCCAATGACTGACAAAGGTATTTGACTGGTGCGGCACCCAGCATGAGGTGGTGAATAAAACATTTCATTATTTTCAAAAATAATATTACAAACACCTCAATACTGAAGGGCTTTCTATCAGTATTCCACCACCAAAATCAGTATATTAAACTCTAAAAGATAATTTGAATGACTTTGGACCAGAAATTTTCATGTTAAGAGTGATTTCTACATTTGCAAGAGATTTTTGCTCAAGATCCTCCTCCGACCTTACCTTTTCGATACTTTTTTGATTCGGTATATACATTTTTAACCATTAGTATATTGAAAGAACTTACTACAAAATTTAAGAACTAGGTAACTGGAATGAATAAGAAAGAAAGAGAAAAAAATAATTAATACACTAGGGCAAAAAGTTTATATATTTGTAAGGAAACAATGTCAGACAGTTCCTGTAAGAGTTAAAATTTCAGATTATCACTTTCCTTGAGTTTTAAAAATAACAACAAAAGATTCATTACTTTCCACACAATCTTTGTCAATACTATTTGAAAGATGAAGAGTTTTAGCAGATTACCTGATGAATTATGAGACTTCAAATACTGGGAGTAGGTAGCTTCTTCTGCTTCATTTGCATCAGGGACTATAACACCAGATTGCAAGTGAAGTTTAAGCCATTGTACAATACCACAAACTTTAAATACAACAAGGCATGCAGTTACACAAAAAATTTAATCCAATCAACAATGAAGAAGAGAAAATTATGCATGGTAAAATTGTCTCTCAATATTACCATTACAGTGAATTTCAATTTAATCTACTTCAATCTTACAAATTTTCATATTTTATGTACATACTTCAAATCCCCACTAAAATTCGCAATAACATCACTCATCCAGAGAAACAATGATGCAACTGTAGAAAATATAATTTAACACAAATGTAATTCAGCACAAAAGAGAAATTATAGTACTTAGATCCACATTAAAAACACAACAGTATTAATATTAACTGTGCATTAGTCAAAGGTTACAAATATACAGTCAATGTTTCTGCTGATGAATTAGGTACTTATGAAGTTTTACCTTTATTTTCTATTTTGCAGTTATGTTACCACCGTTTTTTTCATCCATTTCTTATGAGTTCAAAATTGTTATCTTCCTAATGAACATCTATGGAAATCAAAGATTATACAGTTCCAATTTAAAATATAATTCCTTAATTCCCCATTATTTGGCCTCCAATCATTTGTAATTTAATGAATAAATATTACATTGTACCCTTAGCACCATGTTCCAAGCAAGATATGATATAGGCAATTGTACAAGGTTTGGCTAACATAAAGGAAAAAATGTACAAAGTGCACCTACCTCTACAAAATTATGATTAAGAAAAATAATAATTTTGCAACCACATTAAGAATTTTGAAGTAGTTGATTATTTCAAAATTGGGTTATAAAACCTCAAAGTACAGATGTAGAGAGAAATAGGAATAAATCCTTATTGTAGATGTATAATGTCCGTGTTAACTAAAGTCAAGTGTTCTACCATTCACAAAACTTTGAAATATTTACAAAAGAAGTTATAAAAATGTAAAGTAATAAAAAATTAATTTGCAAATTGTTGAAAGAGGACAAATGTGTGAATTTAAATTATAATAATAAATTTAGATTTTTGTTTCATTCTTTAGGTGTACCCACATTAAATTTAGCTCCCCAAAGCAGCCTTGCTGTTTCCTCCACTCCTCTATTCCCAACCAATGTAAACATCATGATATGATACTAATAAGCAAGTGAACTGATGAGTTTAGTGTGTTGGGAACATACACTTGACAGATACAGTTTACATTATACATTTCAATATACATTTCAGTTCAATATACATTTCAAATATTTGTTCACTTTGGGTATGCCATTTTCGAATAGTCTGCCCACTTATTCTGATGATGAATGAACAAGAATCACATTTTCTTTAGTTGTGTGTTGTGTGTTGTGGTTAACATTTCTGGTAGAACCGTTTTTTCACGGTTTTTCTTGAATTGTTATCAGTGCTGCATAAAGTTTGAAAATCTTAATACCATTGTGATCCTATTTTCATTTGCTATGTTTTTGTTGTTTTATTTAGTTTCTTTAGCAATGCTAACCTGATAATTGCATCTGGATATAAAAAATCATGATCTCACAAAAGTTTCTCCATATAAGCCCATACTAATTCCAAGTGAAATAAATCAAAATTTTGCTACATATAAACCTAGGAAAACCTACAGAATATTCTAGAACACAGCAGTACATACTTCCATTATCTTGAGCAGCTCTTTTGGCTTGAATAACAGGATTTTCATACTGAGTTCTTCTATTGACATGATCTATGTAGTAAGTTCCATAATGTGGATCATCAATCTTTTCCCAACCATATGGTAATTCATCATCTAAACACTCTTCTAATGATTTTTTCTGGAATTTTGAAAGTCTCGGATCCAACCAATGTGATGTGCCTGAATTGTGACTGAAAATTAAACAAAAATCCACATATGTAAGTTCAACAACATGTTTAATCAACAATGTAACACCTAAATGGGGTCTAATCTACAACTTGAAACAATAATTTTTGTAGTGTAACAGGTATCCTGAAGTTGGAGGGACTGTACCTTTCTAGAAAAATAGTCCCATGATAATTTTGTTTTCTTTATTACTACACTGCTGATAACAGAACAGGGAATACATTAAATTTACATGTCAATACAGATAAATTATCTTCAATTTATTATTGAATATTGGTCAGTACTACTGGATATTGGTCAGTATTCCTAGAAGTTTAAACTGTATCTTCTTTTGTAAATGTGATGATGGAAATAAATTATAATTATACATATATTATTTCGTATTCTGATACAGTAAAACCCACTTATACCCACTTATACCACGATGAATGAAAATTAGTCTCTTATAAGCTTATACCACGATGAATGAAAAGAGTCTCTTATAACTCTTATAAGAGGGAAACTGAATTTTACAAGTTTAACCTGACATAGTATATTTACATCAAATTACAATGACTCCAATGCATCCCAGCATATATTTTAATTATTTTAAGATACCAGAGCCTGACAAGCCAGATTTGCGTTCCCAAAGCTGTAGAATATTAACAATGTTTTCATATATCCTTCCTCAAGAGCTGGTACCACCACCATCACTTCCAATTTCACTCTTCAACCGATTTCCCTTCAACGGAATCGTTGGGACTTATTAACGTAACATTGCTGACTGTGGACGTCCTTCATCCAAACACAGTTTTTAGTTGTTCATGGTTCGCTGCCTCGAGCCAAAATTAAACAATCGTAACTTAAACCAAGGTTAATGACGGCGGTGGAGAGAAGATATAGCGTGCAACAATTGTGTTCATAATTAACGTAAATATCAAGAGTGACGAATAAAATTGGTATTTTCGGAACCGTAATAATATTCGCAGTAGATGGTATTTCTTATATTTTTGAACTTTGACTGAACTGTAATGTGATATTTGGGCCAACCCTTCATTGCTTGGGCTCTAATGACCTCGATGTTGACGAGCCCTAAAGCCCCAACCAAAAAAAAAAAACCTTCATTGTTGGAATCATTTTAGCAAAATAAATATACTATCATGGCATGGAAATACAATCAAAGTGAGGAAAAACTCTGAAATCTTATGCGATAATCAAAATAAATTATGGTGTCAAACTTTAGATTAAAACGGTACACAAGGAAAAACACTTGTAACAATTTGTTATATTGTTAAAATACAAATAATGACACTCATTACACCGAGTGGGACTGTCACAACAGATTTCATAACAACTGCTCCATGACTATCTGTGGCACACCTCAAATCACGTCCTATCAAGGCCATAGGAAGAAACAACTAGTTACTATTGCTATTTGTGGGGCAGTGCTTCTGTCTCTCCATGAAAGAACTCACAGAAGGGTTATTGGGTTAAGCAAGTAAATCTAATTGAAGAAAAACAATTTTTTACAGAATTTGTTGCATATTTTTTAATTCAATGATCTATGTTATCACTTTAATTTTTTCCCTGGACAGTGAGCAAATTCCCTGATTTTTCCCGGTTTTCATGGTTTTCCCGGTCGCTTGCCACCCTGTATAAGCAGGGATCTCTTTGAAGAGTGTCTCTTACATCTGGGAAATAAATGCACTGTTTCTATAAGTTCATTCTAGAGACCTCTGATATTGTCCACTATAAACAGAAATCTCTTATAACCGTGTTTCATTGTACTTGTATACACGATTGTTCTTTTGTTGAGTTTTTGATATTTGTTTGTTGGTTTATTTTTTGTGCCGCAACTGTCATGTTGTTGTGAATAAGTATTTTCTTTATTTTATAAGAGTCTTGTATGCGTATTTTATTATTATTCTGTGAGAATAAACAAGTCTATAATGATTTGTTATTTTGATTCATAAACCATAATATTTGCAAAGTCTCAATTGCTGAGCCAAATGTAAAAGTTAAAAAAAACATGGTATTTAGCACCTGGATACTTTTCTTCAATTTTTACAATTACAAAAATTGATTTTTTAGGTTAACTTCATAAACAGGTAATAAAGTTAAAAGTATTAAATCATAGCACACCTTAACATCTAACCAGAAACATTTTACTCTGCACATTTTTATTTATTACACCCTTAATGTTCTCACAGTAAAAACAAAACAAAAAGTCCAGACTGTCGCACTAAATTAACAAAAAGTAAATTTTTATGTACTTCATTATAATTTTCTAAAATTCAAAGAGAAAGATGTATGCCATATTTGCATTTTCCCCTTCTCTGGTTGGAGGAATGTGAGTAAATGTAATGATGCATTCATTTTTTTAGTAATGTCAATTTTGTAAATATTCTCAAATTGTCACAAAACGCACTCCAAAAGGAGAAGGGGGTATATCTCCCAACATTCCATTTCAATAAGCAAGACGATGATGGCAACCAACATAAAACTTTATGCCATTTGATCCCTAACACTCACTTGCAGACAGATCAAGTCCAGGAGACTTGCTCATTGAAGTATAGGTAAATAAAACAAACCTTAACAGTCCAAGCATTTCAGTGTGAAGCTCATCATTCTATCCACTAATCAACACCCACTCCTAATTATATGAACGTACTCATATTAAGCAAATTGTATTTATATTTGCCAAGTTCATTAGGTGTTTTTGGCCCAGAGAATTGCAGACAAATTCAAGTTGGAGTAAAAAAGAGGATTTCAGTTATGCATTTTAAGTTAGATTCTAAGAAAAAAAGCAACACAAAAACCTTAAAAATCCACTTGATGAACCCAGTCCACTCAAGACAAAGAAACTAGCAATTGTGTGTCAGTTGAGAGTTATTCAATTTAAAGGCAGACAGTATGATTGAATCAACTTTCAACAGAAGTCTGAGTTTAGAGAAATTTTTAACCACAGCATTCTTCTAGATTGCAAGATATATTCAAGGATAACTTAAGTCTGAATCGTTGTTGTAAGAATATAAAATTACACAATAATAAACTCACTCAATAAAATATACTTCTCCTCTTTCGGTGAATGCTTTCTCCCAGTTAGGAGGAAGAGGTCCTAAATCTGATCTAACAACTTCAGAACTTTCTCCAGCATGCAAGTAACTAGGTGGTAATCCACTCACTGGCAAATGATCCCCATCATTGGAAACTAAACACAGTAAAATAAAACAAGAGTTACACTGACAATAAAGAAACACAAATAATTCAACAAGGACACTCTTTCTTAATCCATTAACGACAAAATGATTCATCCTGAATCCAAAAGAAAAGAAGAATGTTATAGCAAGAAATGAATATTTGAAGAAGTTACATTCTTGGCCACTGACTAATGGAGGCCTGAGGAAAATTTACTTGCTTCTTGTATGCATAAATGAAATTTGCCGCAGAACTAAATAACAATTCACCAAAGGGCCAATTATCTCATTATATTTCAAACACTTATTCATTATAAACCATTTTTTTTAATAGCTGCAATGACAGCATGCTATTGCTAAGAGCAGATATGAAAAATGAAAGGAAATTCAATAATTGACCTTTTCTAGACATGTGCAAAACTACCCACAGTGCAAAACATAAAAAATTAGAAAAATATATGAACGACATTGATGGGTTAACACAAAGTTCAAGTTTCAACCATGTTTCAAATTCAAGTATAATAATTAATTAATAAAAAAAATAAGTAAATAATGCTGTAATAAATAATGGGATAACACAATACTCAAGTTTCAACCTCATTTCATGTTCAAGTAACTTACAATGATTGATGCAATCAACTAATTTTCTTAAACTTGAAGTATAGTACAACGAATTTGTTTATCTCATAAAAATATCATCAGATCAAAATAATGAATTAAATGAACGGTAAAGGTTCATAAGGGTCTCACCAACACCATTATCTGGAATATTTTCTGGTTGCGTGCTTTTGGCCGCCATAGCCTCAACATTTGACCTATTGCGTTTGCGTTTCCCTTCAGAACTTGGATGAGCACCAGGGAATAAGCTCCCCAAACCTATAGCTAATGCACTGATATTACTGGCAGAACCAGAACTTTGTGGAGATGAGACAGGAGGCTCTTTTGATGGTTTAGGAGTTCCATAATGATTTCCTGGAAATTTCATTTGGTTTCAACAATGACTCCCGAAATAAAGTTATCATAAAAACTAGCACAGAACACAAATTATGACTATCATTGCAAATGTTTATTTGTCCAAGAAAAAATTAAACAACAACATACATAACATTAATCAAAACATCAGCATACAAGATAAAGGTTTTAAAATAGGAAATTACCTTCATAAATACCACTTTCTAACAAATTGCCACTTCTCTCCAGTGCCATAAACTCCTCTAAACTAAGAAAAGTGTAGTCAATGCCATTGACTTCACCATCTCTAGGAGCTCGTGTGGTAACAGGAACTGTCCGAAGGTACAGGTTGTCTCTGATGATGTTCTGCAAATCATGGTCGACAGAACCCTTTTGAAACCTGGTGTTCAAAAATTGCCGAAGGTTTCTTGTAATAGATGCTGAAAACAAAAACTGATTTTACTTTGATTCATTAGCTGCATACACTACAATAATTTAAAATTCTCAACAGAAAGTCAGCCTTCTGTAGAAAATATGTCTGACCCTGATTTATTTCTATTGCCAACATAAAATTGCCTGCATTCAACCCAAACACCTTGATTGAATGTACATCATGGGTTTCTCTTAAAATAAAACTAGTAATTGGCATTTAAATATTTTAACACCTCTATATTATTTATTTGTTAAGGTAAATTGCCAACCTTCCATAGAATGATCTAGTGGAGCGCTGTCCAACTGGTGACCTGCACATGCGACCCGCAAAACCTCCTTTATGACCTGCGAGTTATAGTAAACTTTACATTAAAAGTTTCATCAAATGTTGGGGGCACAACTTTGTGATATAATTCTGTACCGTCAGAATTAATATTTAATGTGGTATGTCCATTGAGATAAAATAGAAAATTGTGTTCTCAATTAACCTGTGATACATCACAATATGAAAAACTTTATTATATTACTATACAATAAAAATACTTTTTTTAAATACAGAAATATACAATTTAATTTTTCCAGCTTGAAATAATAAAAATTTGTTGATGAGAATCAAAATATCAGGTTACAAATAAATACGACCCATTTGTTTCAGTTGTCAGGCAACATTATGCCAAACCCCACCCAATGCCAGCCCAATCAATCAAAAATGGATAGAAAATGGCCAGCAGGTTAAGAAAAGTTGGACAGCGCTGATCTTGTGCATCAATTTAAATTGATGCTATTCCCATTACAGGTTCCCTAACACCGTACACAAAGTTGACAATGTTGCTTGCATAAAGATACAGACAGTAGTCAGAATTTTATTAATAGGTATACATGTACATAATGCAATACCAACTACATCTCTTTCGCAGAGCACATTAAGAGAGGGATATTTATTATTAACTAAGTCCTGCAGGAATATGATCATTGTCACTGTGAGAAGGTCTATCCCTGCATTACTTTGTAGAAGAATTGTGTGTGTAAATTGTGTAATACAATAGAACTCCAATCATCCGGATCGATAGTTGAAAACATTTGTTGTATTTTTTCAATGTTCTTAGCTACTACAGATCTACGTCATTAAATTAGCTAATATGATCTATTATGTTTCTTAGAACTGTATATTTTGAGTTGGTTTTTGTTTTTTCCCACAATATGAGTCTAGGTTATTAATTACTTCCACAACATGAGTCTCAAAATAACCTTAACCTTTTATTGGATCCTAAAAATAACCTTTTATTGGAAGAAATCCAATTATCCAGATATTTGATTATCCGAACTGGGTTCGGTCCCAATTTATCCATATAATTGGAGTTCTACAGTGCACCTGTGAGCAAATCAATAATAATCTGTCAGCTTAGACAGTTAAAACAGGTCTGGCAAGAACTAAAGATGCAGGTTCCATTCTTGTTCAAGTCACTGAGCAAGAAAAAATTGATGACATCTACAATATGTTGCAATATTATTCTGATTTGCCGAATTTGAATGTAATGCATCTTATATGAGAATTATGTTTAATTCACTCTAGTTTAAAGTCACTGTACAGCAATCAAAGTATAATATATTACTCAAAGTCTTTGCCAAAAACAGAAACCTGCCACTCAGGTAGTTAGACTATCATAATGCACCCTTGACAATACTTTCTAACTGTCCAGAGCTAAGCCAGATATTAATCTGTAACCAGCCTCCTCAGACCACATTTCTCTGAAATCTTACGTTCTAGCATAAAATATTATAAAATTAACCGTTCATCCTACATTCATATGTGACGACTCATTTTTTCTCATCCAAGGTTGATGGGTAAAACAAAATTTGAATCACAAGTATTTAATATTCCATTTCCAAGATGAAATAAGTGGTAGCATAGTAATGTAAGATTGTTGGTTAATTTTATAATAATTTATACCGCAGCATGGGGTTTCTGAGCATTGGGTTGAGGGAGACATGTTACAGATGAACATCCAGCTAAGCTCCACACAATTGGAAAGTATAAAGTATAGATTAGGATACGGTTTTTCTATCTACGGAGATGATTATACTTCTAGATTGCACTTGAAGAGTAAATAATACATGAATCTACCCCAAGGTACATATTAATCTCTGTTCAAGTTTTCCTTACTATGCTCTCTACAGAATGGTTGAAAAATAGTCCAAAATCTGTTATTACTTCAGTTGTTTGTAGTAAGTCATAAGTTAGTAGTCTAAAATCAAATACTATTTCCTTTGACCACATAGTATACATCCAAGAGTTAGTAAATAAAAATCTTCCAACCAAATTTCCACAAATATAATTTTTTTTATACTGTTCAATTTCTTATGTATCCTCTTTCATAGCCCCACTGAAGTATCAACAGCAAAAAAAAATAAGATTCTACATCCATCGCAAAATACCTTTCATATAAGTACACAAGAATATTTATTGCATACACAAGAAAGAAATAAACCCCAATACAGATTAACCATGAAGTATTTCAAAATTAATTTATTTCCTTTAACGATGTTATAACCTAACCTTCAGATTTTAACTTTCAGGTGGGAGGTATTTAGACTACCCATTAGCCTGGTAAGTTATATTTTTGTATATTTTAAATTGTTTATTGGAAGCTAAGGATTTGGTATAATTGTTGTGCTTTTAAACACTTTCATAGTTGTACTGAAATGAACATTTAGTTCCCATTGGAATCGCATGTGACAAACTCACAAATGGGCAGTTTTTGCCAGACAAGAAGAAAGGTGTTAATTCTTCAATGTTTGGATTTACTTATATAATAACCTTGGTTTCTTATGTACCAAAACAGAATAAGTCTGTGATTCTATTATCTACCCTACTCAACATAATCACAAGCAAGAGAGTAATGAAGAAAATAATATCAAATCAGAAATCATACTTCACTGGAATAAAACAAAAGGTTCAGTTGGTACTAGAGAGAAGAAAAGAGAATACAGTATTGCTTACTAAGTACTTATATAATATTCCTACTAATATTCTTCAGTAAAATTCAATTGAAAATTAGTAAAATACAGAAGGAAGAGATTGTTACACTCATATTTACCAAGAATACGTTAAATTCTTAAGAGTATTGAGAACACCTCACTCGGTCAAATAGTGGATTGAAAAGCTTAGAACCACAAAGATTAATAATACAATCATAGAAAGGTTGTAAAACCTTACTGTATCACTATTTTTTGTGATATTTTCTTGAATTGTATATTGGATAGAAAATATATATCTTTTTAAAAAATAAAGATTTTTTAAAAACTTACAAACGTGTATTTACTTGTCCATTTATTTATCCGGTTTGTAACAAATAACTATGAGAGGGTAAATTGAACTGGACATGAATTACCAAATAGATCAAAATTAGATACAGGAAGGCTTAAGAAGAATTTAAACAATATGGAAATGAATGTAAGTAAAGTTCAAGTAAAGAAAAAGTATGATCTGAAGTAAAGTTGAAGAGCCAGCCAGGACTTACTTTAATCAGTGACACATTAATGATCCCTTGAATAAGAAAATTATTTTAAGTTCAAATATACACATATGGAAACATATTTGATGTGCTTGAATTTTTTGGTCTGGATTCCTCTTAACCTTAGTATTGTAATTGACAGGTTTTATTAATCATCAAGAACATATCTAACTACACTTATCCTTTCTTATAAGATAATTTTCAGTTAAAGGGCAATATTTTTCCTACTATTCCTTCACAAAACTGGAGGTAATAAAATTAATGATTTAAATCCTAAAACAAATTTAAATAATTGGTTTTTGTCAAAAGCAGACACTGAAATAGTTTGCAGTTAAAGAAATTAAGAGTATATACACATTTTAAATATGGAAGAGTAGATTTACGATTTCAGTTTCAAAGATATACAAACTAGATCAATTCAATAAGACTATCTACAAACATAATATAGGGTCAGGCTATTTACCCCAATAACATGGCATAACACTAAAATTGTAACCAGCAATAACAAAACCAAAACTATAACAAGATACAATGCTCACATCAAAGTAAATAAAAATTACAGAGGAAAATTTTATATTCTCTCCACTACAGATGAAATACCAATGAGCTAAATCAAACATACAGAGGATATCTTTAGCACAGAGGTTCTGCTCTTTTTTTTCCAAAATTCTTCAGAATTAAATCTTAGAGTCATAATAAAAAATTTAACATTATTAACACACTTCTTTTCACTAAAATTGTTATCTGTCAGTCTCTTTCATGAAATCTCCTGGTCACAAGTCAAAATCAGAAAACACAGCTTTAGTGAAGATGGTGTTTGCTACTATTTTGGTTAACTGAGTTATAAGGATGTAGTTGCAAATGATTTAATTCTCTTACAATTTTTTTTACTAGAGATTGAAAAAATTAAAAAAGTAATACTTTGAAAACCAAAGACTGAATAAAACATACTATATGGAAAAGTAACCCTGGAGCAACGATAAATTAACAATTGCACTACACAAGCTATCAAAAATAAGTGAAATGATGATTAACATTTGGTAGTGTAAACAGTAATAAAGATACATAAGAAATGATGATACTATCCAGATTCAACTTCATAAACTTTTCAAACCATATTTGATCAAAAACACAACCTCATGTCATAAAAATTTCACATAAAATTATGAAGTGTGATAATGAAATTGGAATATTGATAAAGAACCAATAATCAAACTAACTGCACAAGAATTTATTGCACACAAATAATTTATACTGTAAAATCATTTTTTTAAATAGAACTTACTTCTGTATTACTCAAACTGAACCATTAAACTATCTGAAAAACCTTACACTCCATAATAATTTAAATTTTCCAGTCACTAATACAGCTGACTCAGCAAGACCAAAATTATATTAAGAAAACTTAGTTGGATGTTTATCATTACACCACAAACACTGCTGAATAATTTTTAACTAAGGACTGATTTGGAAAGTTATTTATTCAATATCAATTGCAGTTGAAAAACATTAGTTTTTGGGAATAACTGTTACTACTCAAATGAAGAGACAAAATAAACTTAACAGTAAATATAATTTACTTAATTCGGTAAGTATGAGAAAAGATGCATACAAACATTAACAGAACACCTTGTATTGACATTAATGATACAATTTCAGCTAAAAAAATTATTGTACATTCTAGAAAATCTTTCCAATAAAACTATATTTAAAATGCTTAACACTTATCAAAGTCTTTATCAACACCACACAATTATTATCTACTTACATGCTTCAACTGTCTTAAGAACCACTGGATTACCATTCCTACAACAATGATTTAACCACGCAACAACATCTCTTTCTGTGTAACCAGCTACTTTCTGGCCCTGGATCTCCAAAACAACATCGCCTTCATTCAACTTGCCACTGACATAGTTAACGTTGTTTTGAATAATATCACTCAAATAAGCGAATTCTCCATTATCTGATCCCCCTTGAATTGTAAAATTTAAACTTCCGTCAGGTCTGGCAGTCAAGACAATTTCACGGATTCCTTGCCTCCAATGCTCACCCGAGTCGGAACAAATGGTGGATCTCGTTATACTACTCGTATTATTAGGCCTCTTCTGGCCAGATTTCAGCATTATGGCATATTTTAGGTGACGAATTTAGTTTCCCCACAAAAAAAAATAAACATTTCATCTCCCAAACATTTGGATGAAGTCATCGACAACCACAAATACGTGAACATTTTAAAATCTTGACGCTCATAACGTAGCCATGTTGTTTGGATTGTTTGTATTCCTCACATCCCAACGCTCTCTCTTAACTCACACAAACCTACTTTTGACAACACACATCCTTGGTCAGATAACCACACATTTTTTTCGAGCAAATGACACTGATTCGCTCGTCATAATCACAATATACCACACGTTACACTACGCACCGAATTCCCTCCCATTTCTCACAACATTAAATGCATCTGTCAGACACTGCTTCAGACGGTGTTTCAAAAGCGACCCACATCTTACCAGGCCATCCAATGAATGCGCATGCGCAGAATACCGTCTTTAAAGCGTTGGATTGAACCATTGAGGTCGACAGCCTCCTAGTTTGAATTCACGTTTCTCAGGAAGGGATGAAGAATGAGTTGATTATTTATTCGCCACGCCCACAAATAGAATTACAACTCCAATTCCAATCGACGGCACAATGTAATACAGAAAAGTAGGGAACATGAATACAACATTTCATTAAAACCAAAATTGTGTAGCAAAACAAAATGATCGAAACGGACAATATAAATAAGATTTGCCGTCCTAGCTGGAGGACCAGGAGCGGTTCGAGTTGGGTCCTCACAGTCCCATAAATTGTACCTTCATTTAACAGTATCGTATTCAAATAACTTTCAAAAATTTAGCAGGAACCGGTATATTCATACGGTGGTAAAAAGCGCTAGTACCGCTGTCGCACAACATTTAATTATTTAATTTCATAGAGAATGAACACGAATAGTAAATGAATACATCCCCTGAATTAAAATTAAATTTAAGAATTGTTCTCGTTTTCTTTTTTCTCAATAACCTTTCTACCCGGACCACGAATACGTTTGGGACAATTCGATACTTGTATGATTTGGAAACAAAACGAGAAAAATTAAAAATACGTATTTTTTCATAAATTTAGAGTAATAGAGTATCTCCAAAAATTCTTGAAAAACTGCCTCTTTACCATGTGAAAATATCTTGTACAAGACGTGAAATATCTTATCTACACACACATATATAGACATACATCTGCACACCTGGTATCAGGCGAAAGTTAATGGGAAACTCGGCAATGTTACTGTAAGCAATGAAACGATTTGAATAGTGAAACAATTTGAATCAAAGTGATCCTGAAATAACACCTCATCAAAGCTTACAGTTATTACGGCCGTTGGGTGAAGCGCTATGTGAGATACCTTTGTGCTATTGAAGCTTATCTACATGGGTGGCAGGCCATTGTTAGTAGGTGGACCGTTTGGACCTTGGCCCACGGAGGGGTTAGTCGAAGTAGTTAGTAATAGAGTTATTGATACTAGGAGGAACTGGATAGAGAAAGGAAGGTTTGCTTTTCAGTGGTCACAGCTATATGAACTGGCTACAAATTTTCTGGCCAGGGATGACTTGGTAATGAGTGACAACACTACCACCGGAGCCACGGCTGAGCACCTGAGCTATGTGAGATACCTCGTGAATGTGCAAATCTTCCCGATGCGGCGTCGCGTTGGTCGGTGCGGTATGTTCGAGCACCGGCATGTTGGAAATACAATTTGGAGGAAATTCACGGCTCTATAGCGGGAGCGCGTGGGAGAGGATGGCGTAACTTGTGGGTGGGCAGTACCCACTCCAGACACATCTGGTACCCATTCCAAAATTTTGCGTTATGATCAGACCGCTACTGTGAAGTATTTGCCCTCTAAACGCAGACAAAATTATTTTTCAAGTTCCTTTTTGTCAAAAGTACTACTACTTACCTATATAAAAGTTTTCAGAAAATTATTTGTCGTAAATTTCAGCTTGTTTTGTAAATTAAATTGTAATTTAAATTTACTAAAAATTATATAACTATGAGAAAGAAGATAAAAAGTTTTAGTTGCTGAAATTGTGATATTAACATATCAAAATATGATGACAGGTAAGAGTGGATATCTAAAATATTGGCTTGTAAATAAATAAACATGTTCTAATAGATACTGTAGATTGTATTGAGGGATCACTGATACTGTTTGGTGCTACAAGAACTGTCTATACCTCGTGTGTAAGGGGAAAAATGATCTATGATGATGAATATAAGAACTTACCCCGGTAATGGTTGCAAAATCAAAGAAAAAACAATCTGACACTCGTTGTACAATATTCAAATATTATTTTCAATATTTTATAACACCGTTGACACTTCTTCTCGAAGGAAATTCTCTTGAGACATTGAAAGGCGCTGAATGAAAGGGTCCTCAGTTAACGCTAGACTAATAAAATGAGAGTTGGGCAAGCAGCACAGAACACTCAATAATACATGTTCTTTCAATACCTTTAAGTTCTCTAAACTCATCACACAAAATATCCGTTTTACCTCAAATATATGGACAGTTCACCATTTACGCAAATCCCATTCCCTTCAAAGGGACCTGTTTCCATTTGTGCCCCCCTCCCAATCGGGGGCGCCCTGTCAAATATTCTACATCAATTTGATGAGAATAACTTTGTGGTCCCGTAGTACAAACCTGGAGTTTAACTTCACTACTTTGCATACATGCTTCATGAACGCAATCAAACGCATTGTTCTTTTTAATTCATAAAAATTCGTTGGGCAACTTGGTGGAAGATTTCTCTTTTGGGATCTATTCTACATTTATTATACGAAGGGAGGACCCAAAAGTAACGAGAATTCTTTCATAACTTTTTTATTTATCAATATTTTTACAACAAATTTTCATCACCTTCAAAGTAATTACCACTGACTGAAATGCACTTGTCTAATCTTTTCTTCCATTGTTTAAAACAGTTCTGAATTTCACTTAATGGGATGTCCTTTAGCCCTTCCAGCGATTTTCGCTCCACCTCTTCCACGGTCCCAAAACGTTTTCCTTTCAAGTCCCTTTTGAGTCTAGGGAACAAAAAAATCACAGGGGGCCAGGTCAGACGAATAAGGGGGGGAGGACAAACGGGGTCATACTGTTTTTGGTCAAAAACTGCTTCACAGACAACGCGGTGTGAGCAGGTGCGTTGTCATGGTGGAAGGACCAATCCCCTTGCGCCAAAGACCCGCCCTTTTCTTCCCGATGCTCTCCCTCAGCCTTTTCAACACTTCCAGGTAGAAGTGCTGGTTGACTGTTTGGTTTGGAGGAACGAACTCTGCGTGCACAACACCTCTAGCATAAAAAAAACCACACGAGCACTGTTTTGATGTTTGACTTCACCTAGTATGATTTTTTTGGACGAGGAGACGATGCCGTCTTCCATTGGCTTGATTGTTGCTTGGTTTCGGGATCGTATCCATAGTACCATGATTCGTCACCAATAATAACCTTCGAAAAAAAAATCTGGGTCTCTTCCAACTGATTTTTCAACTCAAGACAGCGACGCGACACTCCCTTTGATCGTCTGAGAGGAAACGAGAGACAAGTTTGGCTGCCACTCTTCTCATGTGCAAATCTTGTGACAAAATTCCCTGAATTGAACTCCATGACAATCCAGAGATTTCACAGAGTTGATCAATAGTTCGGTGCCGATCTTCACGGATCAGGGTGTTGATTTTTTCAATGTTACCATCAGTTCTTGAAGTTAAGGGGCGCCCAGAACGAAGTTGGTCTTCAATCGACATTTCCCCCCTCTTAAACCGCCCAAACCAGTCGTAGACACGAGGTTGGCTGAAAGCACTATCTCCATAAGCCGTTCGAAGCATTGAAACAGTTTCCGCGGCAGTTTTCCCCAACAAAAAACAAAACTTTACCGCCGCGCGTTGTTCTCGACACTCCGCCATTTCACGTTTTCGCCGGACCGCAAAAAGTTTCTTTACGAAAAAAACCGCTACGAATCAACAGGTAGTCTCTCAGCAACGACACTTCACATACTGACTCGCTAGAATATCCCACCACTCGGAACTCGTTCCTCCACTCCCTATCCCCACCACGCCTAATTCTCGTTACTTTTGGGTCCCCCCTCGGCGTTCTCAAAGTAACGCGACAAGCACCGACACACTTAAAAATCTACGTCAAGTATAAGTTTTCGCAATCATTTCTTTAACAAATTATTTTTGAAATAAAGATAACTTATAAATACTGTTGATTTAATTCCAATAATAATTAAAGATTGAAATAACAAAATAACATACCTTTATTTACCCTTGTGTAAAATTTGAAGTTAATCCAGCGATCTACAAGGGAAGTATAAATTTATTTCTAAAACGTTACAAACGCTAATAACTTAAGTAAAAGGACTTCTCTAAACATACAAACCATACATTCAATCGGCGATCGCAAACGCCAGGTGTAACCAAATTTCCGGAAATTAACATTGTTAGACGCGCCAATTAATCAACTATTCGGTGACATGAAATTTAGTGTTGTGGAACATATTTGACTTTTATTAGGATTCAGCCCTTGCTACAAACAGTCTCGACATCAGCTCTGGAAGTAATAATGAGTGAAGTGCCATTAGATTTGACAACTATTTGACTGAAATAAAACTTCCAGTCAGCTCAGCAGGACGTGGGAGTACGTCCCTAACGTTAGCATCGTTTTTATAACCTAACCTGGGTTCAAATTAAAGTCTTTTAAAAAGCGAATTAAATGCCCTAATGCGGAGTTAAGGTTCTGTAATTTCTATTATAAAATTAAGGTTATGATAACTTAAAATCAAGCTAGCATCGATAGGTTCAAAAAATATATGAATTTTTTTTAATTCGACTCAGCCATAATTAAAGGTTGAGTCAAGATTCTAGAAATAAATGATTATTAACTATGTGACTTGACATTTAATAGTTGAAAATTTAAAAAAAAACACGAATTCACTCTCGCCGAGCTAACATCACCAAGCACAAAACCAGATAAATCCCATGAGAATCATAAATCTGACTTCATACAAAGATAATGACTTTTGGGAATTCGATTCCAATACTTTTTAACTATTACCCACAACACAGGATGGAACATAGTTATTGAAGATTTGATGAAATTTTGATAACTGTCCCGTAGAATGTGTCAAGGATAAACACATTATTTATTATTTTTGTATTTGTGGGTTGATAAATAGCAACATAGACCGTTATACTAAAATGATTTATTGAAATACGTGTGAAAGTACATGTAGCGCAAGTACGTGTGTACGTGGCGTCGGTCAATGGAAGAAGGGATAATGCTGAAGCTGGCGTGTTCATATCATATGTTCTTATGATGCAAAGACAAACCAAGTTTCGAAACCTAGTCAACGCATAATATTTAAGTGCAGTAAAGAGATTTAAACGCGAGACCATCTTTTTCTTTCAAATTCAGTAACAACCATGAACCACAACAACACAATGGAGTAGTTAAGAAATTTTTATCTTTCATTCAAAATAATCTGGTATTCCCATCACATGACATGAGGTGTATTAACTTTTCATTGAATTTGTGATGAAGTGGATATTGTTCTGGAAGAGGAAAGTTTGTGAATTTTCAGAACCAGCCGAATGATACTAAAAACTGTCAGTGAAGTTTGAATACTGATAAATATCACAGAAGCATAGCTGATTGACAATAGCGTGGGTGGTCTTACTGGGACACGATTTCAAAAGATTACGTCTAGAAGGTGGAGATTGGGGTAATTTGCATTAAGTTTATGAAAGAAAGAAGCGGCTTTATTGAATTTCGCAAACCTTTCACAGGAACGTAACAACTTCTCATTGTTTGGAAAATTCCTCAGAAAATTCATTTTGACTTCCTGCTCACTGGACTGTCTATGAAGGATAAGGTTATTCAAGGGTGGGAGGTGGTGGATGGGGGTCACAAACTTGGCGATTATTGTGGCAATGCTAACAAGGTATGCGGAAATTCCGTTTTCTTATTTTCAGACGATTAAATATTACATCATATTGTAGAAAAATATCTTATTCTGGAGTCCCTCACTTCAGGCGAGGTCGGTTACACGATTTTAGATGGGATTTTCGGGGCTTTGGTATTGGTGGTTGTAGCCCGGCAAGAGTGAATTCGTGTTTTTTTAATCTTTAACTATTAAATATGACGTCCTCTTAAAACTTTTGTCATCTCGTTTCCATTTTATATTGTTTTTTTGACAAGAGCTGTTTCAACCGAATATCAGGTATAATAAAATTCGGTAGAAAGAGTTCTCACCAAAAACATAATACTAAAGGGAAACAAGACGCCAATTACAAGTTTTATTAGTAATTCCTCCGTTAACGCTTTATCATATAGCAAGTAGCAAATTAAGCCACATTGTTGAAAAGCATGTTTTTATAAAGACTTTAATAATTGCTATGTTGAATTAATGCATTTCATACATTCCGAAAAAAGACATAAAAGTTACTCTCATATTATACGAAACAGTGTCGGCTTCCAGCTTCCTCAGACACGAAGGAAATAAACCGATTCTTCTCTCTTCGTTTTACGTTGACCGAGATGGAAGGAAAGGAAAGAAAAGTAGGAGAGAAATTTGAATATAAATTTAGAAGAATTCTAAATTTAGAAGAATTTAGAAGAACTCCAAGAATTTACTGTTATCTACTTAAACCGGAATGGTTAGAGGCTCCTAGGGACCAGATGAAAACTAATTCATGTGTTTTTACATCTATGGATTGGAAATGTAAGGGGAGAGTTTCTAAAATCATAAGTTTATAACATTCATTAATTTTTTAATTATAAAATTTAGCGTGGGAGGGGAAGGTCGAGAAGAAATGGATTTATCACAAGAAGATCGGTGATTGTTCATCTGGATGTTGAGAGTAGTTGTTTCTCCTACATAAAAACTTTTACAGATAGCGCTACCTAGAAGGTATATTAAATTTCTGGAAGTGCATTCACAGGATTGTTAAATTTTGTGAGTGAATTGGGTGACAGGATTAGTGAAGGATGTAGAAGGATCGATGATATTGCATGCCTTGCATCTAGGGTTTTCACAGCGTTTTGTGCCGGGTGAAACAATTCGAGAGGCATGTCTGAACTCTTCATAACTTTTGGAGGTTTTGGGGTTATTTATATACAAGTAGACGGAGTTTGTTGCCGAGGATAGGTTTAATTTTATCAATACTTGGGAAAATAATGTACATAACGCAGGAGACTGAGAACATGGTGAGTTGGTAGATTTAGATACAAAGTATGAGGTGGGAAGTAATTTTTTTTTCAATAAATTTTGTGGGATAATGGTATTTAACTCACTGAACCTAATGATAAGACGAACAATAGCCATCCCGAGGCTACTTTTAGGATGGAGCGAGATACAACTATGTCGCCGCCACACCACCTTGCTTGCCCCTAATATGTTAAGTAGGAAACAAGCAGTGATTGCGAGAATGACAGATCTCTATAACATCTTAAATCTCTACCTAATTCATCGAATGAAAACTATGCTCGTTTCATTACACTGCTCACAGTAACTATAGGAAAAGTTGATAAAGAAAGCCTAAAAATTATGTAGGTAACAAGGTACGTTTATTTATCACAAGAGTAACTTTTATAAATGGATCACATTCTTCATTCTCTGCTGAGCTCAACATAATCATCTTTGATACTTGTACTTATTTATATTCACTAATTAATGCAACAATGCTTATAAAAGATCTAAACAACTCAAATTATCTGGAGAACACAGATTAAGTAAATCACTGCTTACAAACTTTTGCTTTTGAAAATTTATTTATGATCTCCTCATAAAACAATATCATTTTCAATGGACAACAAGGTTAGATCAGAAAGCTTGTCTTCTTCTAGTGTCGATAAAAGGCACGTTTTAATAGAATAATCTTACCAAAGCTCCGTTCACATTTGGCCACGTAACCTGGATGATAACAATAATACGGAGAGTTGTCCAAATATTACGGAATGTATCTTGCCAATTATTTAATTCTAAGATTTGAGGGACTGCTTTTTTGAGACCCTTACCATCTTCTAAGAACTTCTTCAAATACATGATTTCTTTTGAAAATTCCAATCCAGAAATATCGCAATTATGATCATGTATTAGTTTTTTCTTCAATTTTTGGCGTGCTTCCTTCAAATTTTCATCCATCTTCAAATTATCATAATGTAATAACCAGGTCTCGTTAATTGCAGAAAGTTGTGAAAAGAGTGTCTCTATTGAGTTTATGGCGGTGTCTATCTTAGGATAGAAAACATTCATTTTCAATTACATTTCTGGAACCGTGAGCGATTCTTAATTTTCACTCTTCTTTTTTCTTGTGCGGATAGTTTCAAACTCCGTGCTTGTTTCAGCTTTTTTACCGGTCTACGCACTCGGCATGGATTTGCTGACAAGATTAACGTGAGATAAAACGATGTAACAAATGACCAACGACAGCAAAATTTCAAACCTCTCCAAATTGGCTGCAAGCGACTTAGCTTCCGAACTCGCCACGGGATCAGTTGATATTCAATACTCTTCTTCCATGACACTTTTTATTTCGAATTACTGATATCGCTTGCAAGCAGTTGACTCTACTTTTCCAACTTGTTTCATAAACCATTTTCAAAGTTCAGTTCTCTCCGTGCTTCGAAATTACTTTCCATCTCTTTGTTACGTTTGAAAAACAACAACAAAACTTTGGAGGATGTCAAATAATGAAACTGATTTGACTGAAGTTTTAGCAGCACCGACCACGACAAGGTTCAAAATATGACAGCCACAAGGATTGAAAAACACCCTGGGAAACTTTTTATATATGCGACTCTGAACCCCTTTTTGTTGCCTAACAATATTAGATTCTTAGACCATTATCGTAACCTTGTCCTCTACAATTATTCATGTCAATATTGCATTTATCGACAATTTTGTCCAAAAATATATCAGTTGGCCCTTGTCCACTGGAGTCTGTCACAGATTTATAAGCCAAAGAGCATTCATACAAAATTCATCAACATCGAAAAATCTAAATGTGATGCTTATTTGTTTGGCGTAACTTATGTCGGGTGTGCAATCTAAAATAATTGAGAAACATTTCACTTTTTAAATTTTTGATACGATCTGCCCTCTGACATTTCCTTTTATTGTGTCGCGAAGCAAGCAACAGGTTATTTGCGTATCAAAAGAGCAATGGAGACACTCCTGAAGCAGACGCTAGTCAGCAGTTACGCAGCAGAAAAACATATCGCACTCGGCCTTGCGAGGAGACAGTGGCCCCACAGAGTGTCGGTTGGCGTTCGCTCTTTTGCGTCACCTGTGCTCAATCGATGGAGATATTCGTCTCTTAATTTGTTGGCGGTGTTGAGAGACCCTTTGGCCATCACTTGGTGCATTTGGCCATTCAGTGGCCATGCTGAGGGCTTCTACATCTTTCTTGTAACTCAGTGGCCATTTGTTCGCCAAGTTGCGAGTCCTACATCTCCTCCTGTAATCGTAGCCTTTTCAATATTCCCTCGTCGATCGCTGTCCTCCGCTCGCCACGACTGTCCACTCATGGCATCCTGTTGGACTCTCGAGCTGCCAACGCTCTGGAGATTGCACGTAAGTTGCTTAAGTGGAGTAAACCATATTCGTCATTACTTGCGTTCGGACAAATTGTTCCAGAAAAAATTAAAACTGTGAAAATTTGTGCACAAATGTTGCTCACGTTGTTTGTATCATATCTTGGTGAATCATCTCATTAAAAAATGAAATTTGCGAAGAACGTATACTGATTCACATCTTAATGACGTATTAACATTGACCTGCAGAAATTATAAATCTGATTTATCTAAAATTGTTTAAAAAGTATCAATTAATGTGTTATATCAAATATCTCATTAATATTTAAATAAATGTTTGGTTTAAGGGCCATTCTATATGGAGACTTAAAGCGCCGTTAAAACGCACCTGAAATCTGGTGGTGAGAGGCTAAAGTAACATTTTTCAGGTAAGCTGGACTTAGCGCTCTCTCTCTCTCTCTTACATCTCAGATGGGAAGTGAACATAGAGCTGTTTGGTCGTTCGTTGGTGTTGCTAGTGTCTTCTTCGTATACGTAACTCGAAATAATGAGGCATTTCTCTGTCCCTGAATGTAAAAATAGCTCTGGTTTCCCAGAAATCCAAATGTGCGAAATATGTGGAGAAATGGGTGTAAGATAAACAAACAAGTGACTGAGAACATAAATATACTTTCGTAATCATTTCCGAGGATTCCGAGACCTAATATCCCAACGCTTGGAACAGATAATCCCTCTATCATGGGACGGGTGATTTCGTCGAAGATTTGGAATACGTCCAAGAGTTGAAATCGCTGTACTTTCCATAACTTTCCGTAAATATACTTCGGACACTCGAGACTCGCTGTTACTCACGGCAGATGGCAGCTATAAGCCGCCCAACATGGCTTGCTTGGCAGCTACTAGCCAGTGTGAAAACTATGGCTGGGTTTGCTAAAGGGGTGGGATTGTCGCATTTTCCACGAAGACGGCTTCATCGTCCCTTCAACGTACATTGCCCTTCGTCGTACTTCGGTGGGGAAATCCGGACGGTAAGCGCAAGATTAGGAGACCCTTCACTCTGAATGATAAATGTTTTCAGAATAGTTTTTTATTTCCCTCCTCTTTCACCCCAGCGATCTCACATTCAGCTCGGCAGCCAGAGCGGGAGATATGTTGCGCCTGTTATAACTGGTCGACGCCGAAAAGCTGTCAAAGATCACATTACATCGGTATTCGAGCTATCAACTAGCGCCAGAGCGGCGGCGGTCTGAATACGAGCGATGATAACGCGCTTGAACGCGTAAAGTGGCATTGGCCCGTTTCTAACACAGCTTTTGCGCTGGGTGTAAAACGACCCGAATCCATACTATACGGACGTAGATATACGTACAATAAAGTTGTAAAATATCGGAAAGCGGCTGGCTACTTCCCTCTCTCTACCACTTCTTCGTTCGGAGACATCTTGACCCCGAGATCCTCTCTGACACAACCTTCCACTCATAGTAACAACCTGAAACTTGGCGGTCGGAATGATTCACCTGGTAGAAAATTGTTATTGCAAAATATTTTTGTACTGTGCAAGTAAAAGACAAAACATTAGTTAAATTTTGGAATCTATAAAATTCTGAGAAAATTGATACCAAAAATCATTTTCAAACTTTGTATATTGATGATGACAACACTAGTGTATACATCTCCGTACAAAATAAAAGGACAGCGATTGCTTAAAATGGTTGTTTGGTATCATTTTTTTCAGAATTTATACAAAATCCAAAATTAAATTATTTTCTGCCTTTTACTTGCGCGGAACTAAAATATTTTGAAATAAGAATTGTCCAGAAGGTGAATCATTTCGGACGCTACGGGAAAGGATGTTTTTGTCAGTGGAAGGTGATATCTCAGGAAGCAACTCTGGGTCAAGAACGAATAAGTGGTATCTCTGAAACTTCTAGGAAAGAATAAGTAGTGGCAGCGTGAGGGAGGTAGCCAGCTGCCTTCCGATATTTTACAACCTATAACTTAGCGCCCATGTATAATGATCGGCACTTTCAGCGAGTTTTCTTTGCGCCCATATAGTATAACAATTTCAATCGCCGGCAATAGCGCTCAATTCGCGCTTTTCTAAGCGCCCATATAGAGGGGTCCGAAAGGTGAAGACCTTTACTTACTTGTTAAATATTGGATAGCAGTGACCTACAACCAATGGTGCGGACAAATTGAGAAGTCAGATATGTTTTCATGACACAAAGCTGCTATCGACTATTGAATGTTGCGGTCCACTTGATGTAAAATACAAATGTCACCCGAGAGAAAGAAAGGTTGAGTATGGGTGTTGTAGACGGGATGAAAGTAAATTTTATTTTAACACATAATAGTAAAATAAAGACAAAACTAATTTGGAGATCGAATCACGCAAGCAATTTGGACATAAAAGTGTGTTATTATCCGTCTTCACAACAAAAACGAGAAGAGTTACTATATGGGAATGTCTTATATTATATAATACACAGACATGGTAAATGATATTTCTATTATAAGTGTGGTAAGAACACAGAAAACAGAATAAATAAATAAATAAGTAAACAGACGTGACAATGTCAACGTAAATAATGAAAGAATGCCTTGACAAACGAATTAAAGTGTACTTCCACGAACACATCAGTTGGCAAGTGAAATTTGTGCAGATCGCTCGGGAACACGTCTCCACGCTCAGCAGTGGCGGTGCTTAGAAGTCGACTCCTACACTGCAACAATACTGCCAGCAAAAACGGCGGCAACAATGACACCGAGGCGGGGAGTGGCGCGCCTGAACAACCGAGGTCATTCACAATCTACACACACGCACTATCTAGCGAAACCACCCCCACTCGTTAGATGGTCTTCTCAGGTCGCGTATCCAATCCTGACCCCATCCGGGCAACGGATCGGTCCGAGGCGGAAGGGGTGAGATGTTCCGTAAGGGGCATCGGTGATAATTTGTCGGGGAAATCCATGCTGACGGAAAAACCTGTCTAACACGATCAGAGAAACCCGTAAGGGGTCTCGACGGTCCCACCGTTGAGAGGAAAACCTTTCTAATAGGGGGTGCACTGTGTTCCACCGCATTGAGTTAACTTCTATCGGGATCCCAGATACCGCTGGGGAAAAGGAACGGATGTCCCGGACAGGTGGTAGAGGCAAACAAAGTGCGCCTCAGTCGTTACCCATCAAACGCTCGAAGAGCCAGACATGATCCCGAAACATGGGGAGAGGGCTTGCCCTCGGCACCGCTCAGTGTGTGAAGGGTCGCCCTTTTGGTATACTTGGATCAAATGAGAAGCCGTTCGGTAATCCACAGAACCAACGGTCGATGCCCCAGCACGCCCCGTACCCAATCCGGGCCCCAACACGGATAAAGGATCGGACGCTGGGGATTACACTAAGTGGTAGAGATCCGTACGTGATCTCGGGTGTCACTCAGCACGTTAAACCGAGTAGGCAGGTTAGGTGCGATAGCCCTCAGGAGGGTGCCCCAACACTCTCCTAACGCCCCTTAATTGGGTTGGCCTCTGCCGGGTAGTGGTTTCCCCACCTGTGGTCAGGGGTAGGAAGCTCAGGCTTCCNTTTTTGGGGGGGGGGGACTTTACGGCTCGTCGACATCTACATCATTAGAGCCCTAAAATTCTGTACAGGTAGGGAAAATGCAGTTACGCACTAAGGAGAGCCAACATGACTCCCCACGCGTGTGGGACTCGCAGAATGACTCAACAATACCCACTAAAAACCCTCCTGAATTACAACTCAAAACTCAAATATCAACACATCTCAAAACATTACACGTATCATTATAAAAATAAAATAAAACAAGAAGAGGAAAATGAAATATACCCGAGCGTCGGGATCGAAAGGAACAAGAGGTGACCAAGGAAGGTCAGGAAAGAGAAAGGAAGGAGTCTGACACAAGTAAGTGAAAGTAATGCCAGACTCAGCTCGGGGCCCCGTGTTTGTCAAACACGTACTTACTATATGTAAGTCCCCTGGGGGGTGCTCGGTTACTGTTAGTGCATATAGCAGTAGGGAGGCGACAGCAGGACGTCACCCCGTCCACCAGTGCCCGATCCTTCAGGTGAGGGCCATTGTGTCGGCAATCGTCGACTCCCCTCCTGTAGCCCTTTCTGTGCGTGTAGGGGGTCCAGGACGCAAATAGCGCCGACTGGCAGCTAAGGTACCTGGACCAGTGAGATAACAGATTGAGGGTGCTCGCAGGCTTACGTATCGGTCTCGGGATGTCACAGTAGACATCCGGCGTAGAAGTACCCACACGCTCTGAAGCAAAATATCAATAGAAAGATTTTTTTTAAATTTCCCCTTACATTTTTTACCACTTTTTACCATTTTTTACATTTTCTCCTGGATTTGACGCCTGGAGCGGTCTATGGTACGGTCTGCCTTGAAACACTTAGAAACACTACGAAAAGACAAAGAGCTTCTCCGATTGGACCTCCAATCAATTTTTGCAAATTTCGATATAGAATTTGCTTTCTTTATTTTATAAGAGTTTTTTCAACCACCCGCAAAGCGTCGAGCTACGATATACGGCACGTGTACTCTTTAACGTGGATCCAAGAGTTTTCATGAGTCAAATGCACTAACTAATGATTTTTTCGAAATTTTGTTTACATTTTTTCAAACATACGTCAATGACGGTTTAGAAAGAATAGTTGTACAAAAATCAAAACTTTCACAATAGCTGCATACCCGAAGCTGCGGATAATGAGCTAGTAATACAGTAACTTGATAAGTTAACAAAATTTCACGTTCGACATTCAGTATTTTACGTAAAGGCGAACTCGGACTGGGCTTCAGGAAAGAGAGGTCCGTTTCACAAATGTACAAGTTTGTAACAAATTTTGACAAGTTTGTCAAAATATCAAGTTATTAGCGTTTCACACAGGTACACTAGTAAACTTGTAACTACAAGTGAATTCTTACAATTTTACGAGTGATTTACTTGTAGACCACTGACACTATTCGGTAAAAATTGTAGCTGACAAACTTGTAACATAATCTTGTTATCAACGAAGTATTGTGATATTTTATTAATATGTGGTGGTTAAATTCTTCTTTGGAAGATGAAGATGAGCTATTCATTCGTGTACAACGACATAGGAAAACTTTCAGGGAAAGAGAACTTTACAATGGTGTGCCTGTGTACGAATTTAACAAACGCTTTAGATTGAAATCAGTAAAGCTGTAAGAAAAAGAGGAACTTATTACAAAAACCGTATTATGAGAAAATAACTGTATTTATTTTTTATACATTTTAATTCAGTTATTAGTCATTATTTTAGCTTATTTATTACTATACAGCTTGTAAAGTCATTCTTAATAAGCTTCAGTTATTTTAACAATACGTAAAAAAAGATCACTTTCTGTGCTATATCGCCCAAAGACTACACTAATAAACGTTTTCAAAAGACCAAATTTGCTTTTACGAGGCGCAGAATCAAACGAGAAAGACTGGACTGTCCGCGTATACAAGTGTGAAGATACTCCGCTTGTTACCGACAAGTACTTATTACAGAAAAATTCCGGAAATCATTGTGAAACGATTGTAACTAACTACTTGTTATTACACTTGTACTTATGTGAAGCGGGCCCCAGGTAGAAAGTAGAAAGACGTCAGGACCACAGAGAAGACTCATAAGGATGTGTGTAAGAGTAATTGATCAAAACTACTCCAGTCAAGTTTTCTGTCCTGATTAGTTATGAATAATGCTTTAGATAGAGAATTTTTAGTTGCATAAGACTTGTTGGTTAATTACTCGTGTTTTTTACTATGGTCATCCAGAAAATGTTACATCGAGGTATACAATAACAGAAACACGATTCTCAGTACATATAGGACTCGTTATACTTAACCGACAGCCAGTTATCATGTCAGGTAATAATGATATCATTACCATCAATAGAAGTTCAAAACTCAAGAAAATACCACAAAAATTGAAATATGGTTTCGCCAAAATTTCCTTTTAGTTTTGTCCAGATTGAATTGACAACTGCTTCAAACCTGAAGAGGCTAGCTGACAAACGAGTCATTTTTTTGAGACATTAAAAAAATCATTTTTGACCCTAGCAGTCCTGGGGGTTAGACCAATGAGATTAAATTTTAACCAGAAGGGATACTTTTGAAGCCAAATCGAATAAGCCATGTCTAATGAATATCAGTGTAAAGGGACTTCTTACATCTTTTCCTACTAGACCTTTCATAATAGTTTTTTTCTAAGTGCTGTTAACTATATTAACATTCAGTTACCTTAATCGGAGATAAAAGTCCATTAATTTTGTTTTATACATGTTATATTACATTTGAACTAACATATTATCGTCTCATGGCCGTCGTCGCGTTAACATCTTCCTCCAAACACTCCCGGCCACAGACTATAAACCAGACGCCCCTCTCCCATACTAACGGTGTATTAACAGCTGTCAGCGCTCCTAACATTGTTATGCGCAAACTACCAAGTTCAAAAACCGGCCACAGGGCGCGTGGCAGTTCCCGATTCCCCTCCCCCTTCCACAACCAGGTACTGTAACCCCCACTCCCTCGAACTCATGCTTCATATTTTCACAATAATTTAGCTGAAAATACTTTCCCTACAAAAATTAACATTTGTGAATAGTTAACAGGATGTATAACTGAAATATTTTACTACACATATGAAATAGAAAATAAAAACAGGACACAATTGACAGGAAATGTAGACAAAGAATATACATACTTGCTCTTAATTCTATTTATTAATAATAAAGATTACAGGACATTCTCATATGAATGGAAATATACAATCCAGTACACAAAAATGGGGTATACTTGCAATAAGGTACTCATTTATTTATATCCACCAACTATTCATATCATTAATAAATAAATGAGACTGTTAAAACAAGTCACATGAGAAAAGCTGTCATAGAAAGGCTGTATAGAAAGCAGTCAATGGAATGTTGGTTTTGCTTTAAGCCACAGTGGTGTATAAATACCTCTGCTCATTGCATGAGAGAATTACATGCCACAAATCTAATGAAGGTCAAGTACAAATAATTGATAAAGAAATGAAGACAATCCACCAGTACCATGTCACCAAAAGCGATAGATATATCATAGTATGAACTAGTTACAATAATCTATGAAGAAACCATACAGTTTTCATTTATACAAGTTGAATATCATTCTGTTTAACAAATGAGAAAGGTGTTAATCAATTCAATAGCACGCTACATTTCCCATTTACAAATACAATATAAAAAAAAAGTTTGAAATTTTCCATTCTACAAACTGAATATCAATCCATCAAGGAAATGGGAGAGGTCTGTCAACCTGAGAATATCTGTGAGAAGACTGACTTCACAATAAGAAATTCACAAAATTTGTACCAATGCCAATGTTAATTTTAAAGAAAAGTTTACTGTAAAACCTTTTATATATCCATAGGATAACGTGACTAGATTTATCAGTCTCATGGTAAAAAAAACATTACCTAGTTACAAACACCACAATATACTATAACTTTCATAAACTATCAAAGTGAAAGTAACATTAAGTTTCAGAAAACCAAAAAAGTCACAATACACCAAGTAGTAAATAAACAAAGTGGAAATAAAGTTTTTTAAAATGCAAATTCACATTAAAACATAAAAAAAGATGGCTAAATGAAATAGTCTTGGTGGAGTCGGTGGAGGGAGAAAGCTTGAACATGTTCGAACACTTCACTACCAAGACACCAACACAAGAGTACAAACCATGTTAA